>CM042088.1:51424078-51554078 GCA_023512835.1 Taxillus chinensis | reverse complement strand
ATCAACATAGACAGACGACAACGGTGGCCATCAATCTTAGCATCGAGGCGTGTTATGGCCACTATGGGGGTGAAAGGCTTAGCGGCAGAGGAAACAGATCCTGCAATGTGGTGGCAAAGGCATGGGAGACAAGGACACCAATGAACTATTGTGGTGCGTGGGAAGGTAAATGCAGAGGCGAGGTTGTTTCTAGCAGCGAAGAAGTTGAGGAAAACTAAGCTATTAGAGGACTGGGCATTAGGGGAGAAGGGAGGACTACTTAAGGGGATGAAGGAGTGAAGAAGGAGAAAGAAAAGAAAATAATATTTTATTTAGAATAAAAAAAAATTGTTAATCCCATTATTTGATATGATAAAAATTGACTAGTTAAATTTTAAAAAAATTAACCAAAATTTAGCCAAACAATGACTAATTAATCTAGTAATAATGAGGTTATCTTATGACTTTATAGCTATATTATTCTGATGTAGATTTAATTTTACGTATATAAAGGAAAAAAAAGCAAATAAATAAAATTCAAAAAAATATCTTAATTAGTAATGAGAATTATCCCCTACATATATATATATATATATATATATATATATGGATACATCTAGTTCTTTCTACTCTTATATAAAAATATGTATTCAATTTTAATTTTTCCTCACTTTTAAAAACAATGAATGAGCCTAACTTGTTTTGTCATTAGGCATCATATTAGAGTACATATTTACACACACAAAAAGTCACTAACAACAATAATGATATCATCATCATTAATTAATCAACTAAAATCTACATGTGGGCACAAACATTAGTCAAATTGGTCTAAGTTACTCATGGTTATTTTGCATGGAATTGTCTATGAATTGAATGTAACTATTTATTATGAGACTCTTTGGAGCGGTCATGCCTTTCTCGGAACATAAACTTGAACCAATCATAACATGACACGTCAAACTTTTCATTTCAATTTCACAAATCGCACCACAGCAGCAGATCGCAAATTCCCATCTGCATCACCACCGACCTTCCAATAACAGCATCAAATTGCAAATGACAAACATCGATGAAAGATTAGACTTCATTATCTTATTAGTCAATTATCCAATTTAAACCCTTTAGCAGCCTTTCGGACTCAAGGACAGCGTCTCTACTATTATTGCAATAGCAAAAATGATAGCAACCCTATGTAAAAAACGTGAGCCCTTCTCTATCATCTCCACGAACATCGGGTAGGCCTCTCTCCACTTCTGCTTCTCACACAGCCCGTGAATCAGTAACGTGTACGAATCCAAATCCAGCCCAGCCCAGCCCCACTAGCCTTCTTGTCATCCCAGATTTTCTTCACCAACTCCATCTGGTTCAGCTTCCCAAACATGGACAGAAGGACATTGTAAGTGTGCATATTGGGCAGGCATGGCGACGCCCCCTTCACCTTACTATACAGGTGCAAAGCCCTGCGCCCACATCCTTCCTCGATCCCCTCATACTCCTTAAAGAAGCAATTGTAGGTCGCGACAGCAGGGCTAACCCCATTGCTCTCCATCTCCCCTAGGGATGTCATGGAGGGCGCAAATGGCATGACGGGTGAGGCTGGCGACAGTGAGGCAGGGTGATACCGCCGGAGTGGAGGAGCTGGAGGGAGGACTCCGGTGGGTGGAATGGGTTGTGGTGGCGGAGGAGGGTGGCCAGGTGATCGGCATCCGGCCGGGTAAGGGAGGAGAGGTGGGAGAGGAAGATGGTCGAACATGTGTGAAAGGGAAAAGGAGGTAGCGTATGGTTGGTGTGTGAAGAGGATCCTCTATAACGCACGCATCACCTTCGTTCTGTGTCACTGACTTGTCAAAGCCTAAATATATGCTATTAAGTGGCATATATTGGCTGCGCTGGATTAAAGATTTTCTCTTATTATATATACACACACAAAATGTCACATTAATTTTTTATATATAAAAAGTGTTTGACAAATTTGTTTTTGTCTATTTTGCGTGGATCACAAGTGAATTTACTTACTTGTGACGTTTATTTACCTCATCTCCTCAACAGCTTGAAATATATAAAATAAAATAGAAATACAAACAAACTCACAATCTATCTAAGCCTAACACTCCTCTAAGGTCTACCTTATAAGAATATTGCTATCACAATATGCATCTCCTTCTATAATATTTTCATAATTTTCCAAGTTATTCCAAATATTCGGTACATGCCATTTCTGGCGAACTCACGAAGGTAAATTTATTCTCACTCGCGCACTCTCTCTCTCTCTCTCTAAGATTATATATATATATAGGTATGTGTGTATATATATATACGTGTGCGTGCAGTGTGTTGAAATTTAAGGTCTGACTGTTTGAAGGCACCATGGACAAGACGTACAAGAGCAGTGACAAGGCAAAGGAAGATACATGGAACATCTTCGGTTTTGAGAAAGAGAATATTTTTCATCAGCAAGAACATGGTTGGCCTCCTAGGAACTACTCGTGTTCCTTCTGCAAAAGACAGTTCATGTCTGCCCAAGGCCTGGGTGGTCACATGAACGTTCACAGGAGAGAGAGAGCTAGGTTAAGAAACCACTCACCTCCTGACTCATGGAACGTAATTGACTCCTCCAACCCCGACCTTGATGATCACAAACCTGACCTAAATTCTAACCCTACTCCCTTACCTCTTTCGCCAGAAGCTGATCAATGCGGTGCATCAACTTTGGCATCTAGTCAGGATGTCAGCTGGACGGCGGCGCCGGCCAACTTCTCAGCTGGTTCGTCTCACCATCTTGCAAAGGATGGGGATGGAGATGTGGTAGTGGCAAATAAGAAGAATAAAAAGAGCCATTTGAGTGATTTTGGTTGGAAAAGTATTAGTTTTGCAGAAGAAGGTGATGGTGGAGGGTTTGAGGAGATCATAGAGAATGGAAAGGTTGTGCTGGTTGATGGGTTGGACTCGGAGATGGGTTTAGTGGTCAGAGGACCGTCCACATCTACAGCCATAAAGGATTTGGATCTGGAGTTGCGGCTTGGATTCCCCTAAATAAATTGACTAATATTCTATAGGTGTGTATTTTAGTCTGATTCTGCTTGAATTGTATGTGCTTTGATTTTCATGGCCTATATATCTCTGGCTTTGACCGTATACGATGATCTACTTAGTAATTATGCGACAAATAATTATCATAAATAAATTTATAGCTTATGTTTCAGAATTTTGAAAGATGATTATGCAATCTCTCTCCCTCTCTCTCTCTACACACTTATCTTAATTCTTCTATCAATCTTTCCATACCCAATTTAGCTTTTCTTTCGGAATTTGTTTAAAGATGATTATGCAATTTTACACACTCACACACTCTCTCTCCACACGCACACATCATAATTCCTCCATCAGTCTTTTCAAACTAATTAATTTAGCATATCTTTCAGAATTTTGTAAGATCATTATACATTTTCATTCTCCCTCTCTCTCTCTCTCTCTCTCTCTATATATATATATATATATCTTTCCCACTCTCTCTCTACACACACATACAGATCTTATTAATTCCTCCGTCAATCCTCCAATATCTGAATACTGGTTTTTTAATTGCTGTTGCTCCAGTTAGTATATGTTTAATGGGATATTGAAGAAATTGCTGGGGTATTTTAGAATGATCATGATGGTTTTTGCGTAATGAATATTTAATTAATTAAGATCTCTTTTTTTTGTCTTGGGTTTTACGACGGACGACTAATAAAATTATAAATTCATCCGCTTTTTCCTCTTTCTTCTTTGAGCCTACAAGGGAAAAGGTAAAATCATCATGAAAACCAATATAGAACAGATAAAATGGCAAATGGGAAGGACTCATCATGTGCATGCCATGAAAGTTTGGGCCGGAAGCATCTATTAGGGATGGTACTATACTTTCACCCTCATATAATATAATTATTTCTTATACATGTGACCAAATATTATGATGAAAATTTTGGTAGTCTTTTTTTTTTTTTTTGGTTCTAGTGGGCTTAGTAATTGATCAATTATGACATTTAAATATCTAATTTTGTTCGAAGAGATAGCTAGGGATAACAATCTAGGTCTAGAGGTTCATAATCAGATCCACTATATATGTGTTATAGGAAAATGTATGTCATACGTTCGACTAAAGACAACATGTATATATATTTCAGAAAAAATAAATGTTGGTTTCTATGGGGCCGAAGCATAACATTAAAAAGAAATGTTGGTTTTCATTACAAGAATTAAAAGAGGTATGGAAAGCATAACTTTAAAAGAAGATTCGGAAAGATTTATTTATTTTCTTAATTAATGTGAGTATATATTGTTATTTTTCTCACGGTTAATAAGGTTTTTTTTTCATTTTGCTTATACTGCAAAACAAAGAAAACCAATTAGTAAAGACATTAATCATACTTGATTAATATAGGCGTCGCACATATATTTATGATTTTTGTACATTGATTTGGGTATATATATGTAGAGGGTTGTTAAGAGTAGACTTAAAAACCATATATCAAGATAAAATGCTCAAAAACATGACACAGGACAGGAGGACTAGATATAATTTCAATAATGTTGTGTGCACACACTCAATTGCCAGCTGGATAATGTTTGACATGCACCTAGAAGGTTGATGTACTTATCAAAAATAAACAATAATTTGAATATTATATATTATATATATAATATGGTATTATATATATGTTCATAAAAATATAATAATATATTATTTGCATTATATTATGATACAATATACAATTTAAAAACTATTCAGTACATAATAAGTAATACGTAAATTATATTTTTATTCTTATAACAATATCATAACCCAATCTCATATAAATTTCTTCCAATCAAATAATTTTTATTAAATATTTACCATTAAATAAACTTCGATTAATTTTGTAGAAAATAAATAAATAAAGTATGAACACTAGTAGTAGACTACCTAAAATTTTCAATAAATCTATTTATATATAATAATATTAACTACAAATTATACTCCAAAACTTTATTTTAACTATAAACTTAATATGTTAAAATTTCAAACTTCAAAGTCCAATACTAGTGCTCTAATAGTTGTACATTAGAAGTTAAATGTATTTTCCATAAATAAATAAACATTATATATATATATACACACACACATGCCAACGTTAAATAATAATATAGGAAATTAAAAAAATATTGTTTTAGAAAGCATATAAAATAAAAATGAATTTTAAGAGCATCTCCAATAATGTTAACTAGTTATATCTATATTTAACTTGATAAATATAACTTCACCTAATAGTATCTCCAGTAGTAATGTATTTTGGCTTCTTCTTTTTTCAAATTTACCCTATTCGCTTTGCACAACAATGGTTCTCCCCTCTCCCTTAGTACTCTACGTCAAGATCCAATAAAACCCTACCCTAGATCGACAACAGCTCCTGCCACTGACCCAATAGTCCCATGTCTAAATCCTATTTATTGGGTCCGGTCTCAAATTGAAGGGATTAGATCTGATTCATTCATAGTTTCTAGCAGAGATATAGTGCATCAAAATTCATATTTGGGGGAGAAATGGTGCATCAAAGCTCTTCTGGCATAGTGATATTGCGGCGGAAGAGTTGGTGGGACAGTGGTCAAGAGTCTTAAGAGATGGCGCTACAAAATATTAATTTTGTTTTTTGTGATGTTTTTTCTAGTGGTCAAGAGCTCTTCTAGTGTTTTTTTGTGTGGCAGGGTCAAGAGCCTACAAAATATTAATTTTATTTTATGTGTATTTTTTTCCATGATACGGGCTTTGCTCTTTTTTTTTCCCATGCATGGTAAATGATTATTAGGTGGCCTTAAAGGAATTGGTTGTGGTGCTGGAGAGGCTTTAGTGGGAGAGGACGTCAAGCAAAGGGTATAAGTTTAGGAGATAGTTTGGAGGTTTTAGAGAATGTGAGGTGTGTGAGTGATGTAACATATCTATAAATTTAGGTTATTTACAGAAAAGAAGTTGTATTTAAATTTAGCTAATACAATAGTTAATCTATTTAAGTAAATTTTTATTCATTTATTGCTTTACCTATTGATATAGCTAAATTGTTAGAGATGCTCAAACATTTTAATTTAATACTCTATAAAAACATATATTTATTTTATTATGTCTCAATTATTGTCAAACTTGAAACGTTATTATTTTACCATTATATCATATAATACAGTGTTCATGACGAGAAGGAGAAAGAAACAAAGAAAGAAAGACAAGCTAATGAAATATTATGAAAGACTACAGTACGATATAAGAGCCAATGATGTGAACATATAGCAATTGTAAGTAAATATTACTATATTCAATTTCTTGTGTATGCAAACAGCTATAATTCATTTAAAATATATATTATTATTTGAGAACAAGGAAAAAATTCATATTAGAGCCAAAGCGTTAGTGTGTGTTAATGTTAAGTATTAATAGTAACTTTTCAATTACTTTTCCTAAGTCTAAATATCTAAATTATTTTTTGTTTTCTTATATAAATATACATTATAATAACTTTTTCTCAATCACTTCTTATATCATTAAAATAATATTTTATACTTTTTATTTTTATTTAATAATAAATTTATTATAATTTAATATATAATAAAAGTGATATTTGTCACAAAAGTAAAAGATTGAGGTGAAAAAAATAAAAAAAAATAATTTAATAATACAAGAACTAAACGTTATATATATATATATATATATATTATATTATGAAAATATTATACAAATATCATATAGAAAGGTAAATATAAGGCTTCTTTTGTGGAGATAATTTTTCATTTTTCATTTTTTTTCTCATAAACAAAAGAAAACAAACACCTATAAAGAACAAAATTGCTATTTGCAACCGGCGTTACGACATCGTCATGTCTCTGACTAACGTGAAATAAGCCACATCAACATCTTTTGTCACGCTGTGTATGAGTGCATTTCTAAATTATTGCTCGACACTACAACTCAATGCATACATGCTCGAGCACACAAGCTCGAGCAGACAAGCAAACAAACTCTTGTATCACACCAAATATATGACTTTGGAAAAATTCATAAATGCTAGGCATCATGGTTTGGTTCCATCCATAACTAAGCACATGTGAACAAAGAAAAACATTTCATTAAAAAAACATATGACTTGGAAAAAACACCATGTGAAAAGGTGTTGACTGATTGCTTTGGTTACTTTGTTTACAAAATAAAACGCAAAAAAATATATAAACAAAGCAAGCTTTTATGCAAGTACAGATAGAAAAAAACCTGTAAACACACATGCAAGTTGAGTAGCTTGGTGAAACAGGAAGTGTCGAGCACTGTTTTCTTTGTTTGTTCGATACTCAATGTAGAGCTGTAGCATCGAGTGGTGTTGAAATTTTCAGTACTCAATGTCGAGTTGTAGCCTCTCTCTTCGGCACGCTGGAATGTTGCTCGAGGCTTGATGCATAGGCTCGAGCAATGTTACGTCCATGTGTGACATGGTATGATGATGTGGAATAAGCCTTATCAAGTGGAGACGTAACGATACCGTAATGTCGGTTGGCCATAACACTCTCTATAAAGATTTTTTTACTAGTACTCTTATCTGTGTAACTTTGGATGACCATGCCTAGTGATAAAAGTAAAGTATATGACAACCTATAGTGAGTTTGTAGGTTCAAACTTTAAAAAAAAAAAAAAGAGTTTCGAAAAAACTTTGGATCCCTACCTTACTTTCTTGCTTTTACATCATTTGGTATTTAATTATTGAATATTTATCAATTAATTTGATAAATTGATCGATAATCAAAAATTTTCTTGTGCTATTTTTTAAATCGGGAAAACTAGTGCTAATTTTTATATTATTTTTATAATTGATAAATACATAGTAAAAAACCACATGTTATGCATGATGTATTGTGTCATATTTTAATTTTTGATATTTAAGAATGAATATTCTAAGTGTGACCTTTAGGCCCTTTACTTTTGTTTTTCCATTGATGGTATGTTTAATTGGTTTGATAAAATAAATAGTAATTATCATTTGAACAATCACCCACATGAGTTTGATCTTTATATGGAAAATAAAATTTTAATTTATAAGTAAATTAGAAACCCCTAAAAAAGATCAAATTAATATATATATATATATGAATAAATGTTTGTGCAACTAGCTTGCAACATCATCGTAAAATCATGGCTGATTAGACAGTCAAGATTTTTTTCCTTCTCCCCTAATGAATTAGTCAAGATTAACTAGCTTGCTAACTCAGATTATATGTAGTGTTGCTATATATATACGAATGACAGTTCAAGGACAGATTTAGGGGGGCCGACACCCCCCCCCCTATTTTAAAAAAAGTAAGTTTATTTTTAATTATATATATTATATATAATTAAAATTAATTAATAATATAATTTACTATACTTTATTATTTGTAATAAACATATTGTTAACTATAATAGTAGTAAATAAATTATATAATTTTTTTAAAAAATCTAATTTAATTATAGGATAATTTGATGAGCTTTTTATGTTTTTATGTTATTAATTTTAACTTAAATGTTACTAATCGTCATTGCTAGTCTCAAGGCCATGCATATAAGTGAGGTCATAGTCTTGAGCCCCCAAAAATTAGATTAAAATTAGGATTTCAAGTCTCATATTATCTTGGCCTAACCTCCGACAGTAGCAAAGAATTAAAATTTAATTTATAATTTTAACAATAATATATATTTTAAAATATTATATTATTACTATAATTATAGTAAAGTAATCAAAAAATAATAGTTTAATTGTATTTATATAAAAACTTTAAATTTAATAATTATACCCTAAATTTTGGGACCGACTCTATTAATTATATACTTAAATAATAATTTATAAACATAAATTACATATTTTACATTTTAGTCTTTTTTAACTAAACTTTCTGAACACCTTCCTCCTAAATTAAATGTTTTCAATCGGTAATTGCGTGGCCTGGAGTTGAAATCGAGAAGTATATATGCGTGTGACTGTGGCAGTGGTGTGTGTGTATGTCGGTGTCTGATCTCTTGTGTACTATAAAATTATAAATGTATAACAACGTCGTCGCGATGTCACGAGTCTCTCAGCATGCGGTACAATGTTTTACTTTGCATGTTACCAACACTAATGGCTGCAGTCGAGTGGTCATCATGTCCTCTACCAGACAAGAACGCCAATTTTATTTTATTTTTTATTTTCACTGCAGAACAAAAAACAAGCGACAAATTACACACACATGACATGACGTGAGACCCATATATCTCCATCTACACACGCACAAATGACTTGAATTGAGACCCATCTCTCGCTACACACACATGACTTGAGATTAGACCCGTCTGGCTTCTCCACACACACTTGTGATAGACCCTTCTGGCTTCTCCTCTGTTCTCTCTCTCTCTGTCTCTCTCTCTCTCTAGAATATGATATAAGCTAAAGGGTGAAGAAAAATGGGAGGGTTGGTTATAGATTAATGAATTAGTAGAAGTAGTAAAAAACAGAGACATCAAGTGGGAGGAGAGGAGTGCCTGCAGAGATGTTCTACTGAAACGTCAAAGAAGAAAAGGCATCAAGTATATGGGACACCCCAAAAAAAAAAGGTCCGTTGGTCGGCAGACGTCACCATCTTCTGCCCTTTCTATCTCCCCAAACTATTATTCTACACTCTACCTCTCCTTGTCTTCTTCTATTTTCTATTTTATATTATTTCAATTGTATGTAGTATATTTTCCCTTTAATTATTGATTTTCTTCGTTGGAACGAAATCGTATTTTAACTCGCGGCGACATGCAAGTTGAACAAGCCACTTATCCCCTAAAAATGTACGTGAGCTAATTGAGATTAATTTTCGGAGCAATATATGTAGAGACCCGGATTATCTAATTGCCCCCCAACCCTCTTCTTTTGCAAACTTGAACTCGCATTCAAGCCTAATTGTTTTAGGTTCTGAAAATATTTTGGTTCAATTCCTTTTAAAAAGTATAATTATCAAATTCATTTTAGCTTGCAACAACCTAACATACTTATTGCTATGAAATATATTGAGAATTAGATAAGAATAGAATGTGATGGAGATAATTAATAAATGAATTTATGATTGATGTGATTTAATGAAAATTTAAGGATGATTTTTAGAAGTTTTCATGCAAATGTAAATAAATTTTATGGTGCTCCCAAGATTTGAGAGTAAAGCGCCCTCACCAAAGATGGGGTTGCATCCACTATTACTGTTGCTGTATTAAATATTAGATAATAAATTTAAAATTAATAGATAATCATTCATATTCATTTATTTCTGATTGTACTTATTGTGTGTGTGTATATATATATAAAAAGGTATAAACTTCACTCAAAGCCAGATCAAATCATGGTAATATTGACAACTAATGAACAATCCACTCTATAGGCTATAGCCTACCCTAACTAGTTAGAGGATTAGAGCACTCACTGTATTATCTTTAAATATAATTTTTTATTAGTTTGAGGATACATTTTAATAAAAATACTTTAAGACTTTATTTTGTAGTCTCTTTTTAATAAAGAAATTTAACATTATGAATATTACTCTTTTAAATTTAATATTTAATATTTTCTCTCTATTCTACAATTATATTTTTTATTCCCTTATTTTCCTTTTCAACTTCTACCCCCTACTTTATCTCCTCTCTTTTATTTGAAAAATAATATTCTAATCAAATAATAAAAGTTTGCTAACATAGAAATGCTAAAAAAAAGTGCATAAAAAGTGAATTGTTAACAGAAAATTTTTTAAATACAAGCATGAATTGCACCATTAATATATGCACCTATGATGGATGATATATTAGTTCAAAAAATATTATGAGTCCTATTTTACTTTGTAAATCCATTCACTCATATACATGCTAACATGAATACACAAATGTTTTCCCAATGTGCCAGTATATATAGCAGGACTCTTGTTAAAATAGCAAAAAAAAAAAAAAAAAACTTTTGATCATTTTGAAGATTTAAATTTGAATACTCTTCTATAATGCTCTTAGTAGCTATACTTAATAATTGGTATCTTTTGGAGTAGTAATCCCAGGCCTCAAAACAATCCCAACTTGGTGATGCCTCTTAAATTTTAATGGTTTTTTTTTCCAAAATTAATGTATATTTTGATATTGCAGCATTTCACATTCCATTTTATATTTGTTATCAAACGACTGATTGGTTTAATTAATAGTAATTTTAATTTTGCCACGTGACATTCACACCATTACTACACCTATCTACTTTGAATTGGATGTCTTTTAACTTTCAATAGTACTTTTTCAACTTTTATGATATTATTAACTAGTGTCATGTAATATATGAGTTTTCTTGTACTAAGTGTTATGTGTAGTCATAATATGATAGTATTCTATTAATTTTCAGTAACTTATGATTGTATATGACCAGAGACGGAGGTATTACGGGACCATGGGGGGCCATGTGTCACGGGGTTAGGTTTCCTGCGCCTCTCAACCCATTGCGGCACTTAGCTTCTCTATCCACGGTCCGCTAAGTTTAGCCTTTGAGGGTTGAAGCGCACGTAGACTGGTTTCGCCCTGCCACTGGGCTCATCAGGAGAACGGCTCCAGTTCCCGACCAGTTTGTGTAAGGATGGCCAAATCCCTTCTTCAATGTCAAGTCCTCGACTAGTGGCGTGCTCCCCGCATTCAACCGGGTCGGCACGTCTGAACTCCGAAGGGGTTCCATCCGTTCTCCTCCACGAACTGCCTGGAACCTTCTCGCTGCGCACCATCTACGCTTTAACCAACCCCTCTCTTTTACGTAGCACGAATCCATTCCTGAATCGTGCCACTAAGAAACATCCCGCCAGCACCACGCTGCTCGGGTCGTGACACATGGCCCCCCCTTCCGTCACGGCAACACAGGGAAGTTTGGGAAGTTGCAGCGGTCCCACCATGTTGTCGACCTATCCTTCACCCACAAGCAGCGGGGGACGCCGACGGCGGCAGTGGAGACGATAATTAATATTATTGATCACCAAGCTCTACCCACCCTAACCCCACCTATGCTGCCTATGCCTACGGTGCCAATGCTAATATTGTTTGACTCCGTCCACCATCCTCATCCCTCCTCATCTTCCCACTCCAAGAGGCATTGCCGCGCCGTCTCCCATGCAGACGATAATTACGTGTGTGTATATTAAAATTTTTAATTTTTTATGAAAAAAATTAGATAATATTTTGGCCCCCTTTGATTTAAAACCCTAGCTCCGTCCCTATATGACCAAATCATTAGGGCCAGTGAAATATTATCACACCATGAATGCACGAGAGATTTAAACGAAATGGTTAGAGCACTAATATCAGACACTTAATCGTTTTTCTTAAATTTATAGATTTAAATTATTTTTGTTTTCTTATATAAATATATACCCTAAAGCACTATTTATATATTTAAAATATTACTTTATACTATTTTTTATTTAATAATAATTTTTTTACATTTATTATGAAATAAAAGTATATATTATGAAAAATGTAAAGGAAAGAGATAAGATAAAATTTTTATATATAATTTAATAATTATAGGGAGTGAATAGTACTTCTCAATACATTGAAAAATATTGTATAAATATCATGAAGAAAATTAAATATAAGATATCTGCTGTGAGAATAATTTTATAATTTTTTTACTTATTTCATTAAATATAAAAAAAAACCTTTATAAGAAATCTACTGTCATGCTCTTATATTTAGACTTTTTCCATTGACTATATAAATTTTGATAACCAATTCAACGTATGTTTTTTTTCTTATCACTCATAAATTATTTTCCTAGCTTTGAAAAAACAACAAAAATTATCTCCGATCTCTTTGGAAAAATTAATGAATAATGCACACAATAATAGAGCCCAAACCGTATGCTTGGTAGATATGAAAAAACCAAATGAGTATGGAAAATGTATGAAAAAGGAAATTCCATTTGCGTGGACGATATAAAAAAGGTGCAGACCATGCAGGAGTAGAGTAGAAAAATCGTCTTGCTTTATATGAAAAGTTTTCACACTTAAATGACCCTAAAAATATATATGAAAATTGTATAGTAACTAATATTTTCTAAAATTTCCCGGCCACTCAGCAATCCATTCATTGTCTGGTTTCCTAGCAGGATCAGATTGATACTTAAAATAATATTATATTTAAAAAAAATCCTACCCTTAATTAAATTATAAAAATATTTTTTATCTCTTTTTCACTCCAATGAAATATTTATTTATTTATTTATTCCGACATATTTTCTATCTACCTGTGTTTTTTTCCCCCTTCACGAACAAAGGATAAACAATGGGCTGAGCCAATCCTGGGCCCTTGACTGCAAAGGCCGCTCACAAAGCCCATCTCTCTCTCTCTCTCTCTCTCTCTCAAATTCCAGTGAACCGTCACTATCTTCCTCGTCTCGGTTTCTCCGACTTGGGGATTTCTCCGATCCGTTTTTGTTTAT
Source organism: Taxillus chinensis (assembly GCA_023512835.1). Taxonomy (NCBI): domain Eukaryota; kingdom Viridiplantae; phylum Streptophyta; class Magnoliopsida; order Santalales; family Loranthaceae; genus Taxillus; species Taxillus chinensis. The sequence goes on along the minus strand of CM042088.1, from coordinate 51,540,603 downwards.
TCGCTTCGTGTCCGGTTGGTTCTTCTACGACTCCAGAACCTAAGACCGCTTCTGTCGTCTTGTCTGCCATGATGAATTCGCGTAGGTTAGTTCAATCGATGTCGCCTTGCCCGATTGCTTCACTCGATTAGACCTGATTCTTTTTGTGTCCCATTTACGTAGCATCATCTACATCAATTTAGATTCTCTGTCTGAGCATATAACGTGCAAGGATCGTCTTATGGGTTTGTGTAGTTGCTTGCATTTTTCTGGTATTTTTGTGGATCCAATCCAATTGGACGAGACAAGAGCAAAAACATCTTTTGATTTGCATTATACGTGTTCCGAGTGACCGATGTTAAGTTTAATGGATTCATTTTTATTTGACCATTAAATTAGCGGAGTATGGTTTAGTATAACATTACAGTACGAGGTAGTTGTTTCCTGAATAATCGTGTTCGTGCTGTATTCTTTTGATACATTGGAGTTTTAGTGCTATCTTTGCGGAGAATGTAGTGATCACGTGTAGGGGGGAAATAACATCTGGGACACATTTGTTGCTGATAAGCTTTTCCATTAATCTTAGTATTCACCTTGTGAGGCTATCAGCATTCAGCCACTTGCTGTAATTATTTGTTACAATGTAATCTACTTGTATCTGTACTTGTAGCCAATAAGTTGATTTTGATTGATGATCTATTGTTGCTGGAATATCTTTTCATTGAATGATCTAGTAGTAAACGGAGAATCTCTGCAGGAAGTGATCCCCTGAGGCGCCAAGCTTATTATGGTCCTAATTTTCTGGGAATTTGGGTTCTTGGAAGCAATTATACATTTTTTCCCCTGATACAGTGAAGGATTTAATCTGTCATTGTTATGTAATCCTTTTGTTCTCTAATCGTCTTTGTTCCATGTACATTGATTTGATGTAATTAAGAACCATCCATTAGGAAACATTTCAGATACCATTCCGAAGCATCATCAATTATTAGGAACGTCTGCTGTAGGGCCTTTTCATTTGTTATTTGTGTGACTATATAACTTCAGGTCATTGGAGTGGCTTGATACTGGGAAATATATAAGGTTTTTTTGAAGAACATGTGTTTATGATGATGTTTGACTTAATTATTGCTACTTTTACTGGCTTATAATTAGGCAACCCTTAACGCATTAAGTTTTTGAAACTTTAGGTTCTGCTCATTATTTTTTAATTCTCTTAGTTGATAATTCAAATTGAATGGAACATGATTCCTGCAATGCAAGTCTTCATTTGGTGTTGTAATGAGCATGGCATATGTGGTCCTACCTAAAGTTTATACTTCTTTGACTTCACTTCCCCATAACAGTAGCTATTGCCATGGGTTACACTATTAAATGATATAAAACGCTGCATAGTGCTAGCAGTTTATAATTTCAATAGATTATTCTTATTAAATGATTTTTTTGCTCGCAGAGATAACCGTTCAAGTAGATCTGCTCTTTTTGATGGTATTGAAGATGGTGGAATCAGAGCGTCAGCTTCTTACGCTCCTCATGAAATTAACGAGCAAGACAATGATAAGGCAGCTGATGGCTTGCAAGACAGAGTAAATTTGCTAAAGAGAGTAAGTTCAAACTGGTTGTTTTTTTTTTTTTTTGAGTTTCTACTTACAAAATTCCTTAAGAAGTTCTGAGTAAGTTTTAATCCATTCAATAATTTCAGTTGACTGGTGATATACATGAAGAGGTGGAGAGTCATAACCGAATGTTGGATAGAATGGTATATAGATTCAGTTTGTATCTTGTTGCTGTTTTTTGCTGCTGTGGTATAACATGAATTGAATATGTCAATTAGGGCAATGCCATGGATTCATCGAGGGGAGTTCTGTCAGGAACTATGGACCGTTTTAAGACGGTAAGCCTACAACTTCAGTTCTGTTCGACAAAGGCCTTCTTGCTTAGCTTAGGCTAATTTAGCATTGCCATAAAAAACAACATATAATTTTTGGATCATCTTAATGGGGATCCATCATTCCTAAAATTACTCTACGCTCGCCATTTTCTTATAATTCTGTGTTTTTTTTCTGTTGGATGATACTTTATGATTTGTGAACTGTGATGTTGACTGAGTAATTTTTGGTACATCAGGTGTTCGAGACAAAGTCAAGCCGCAGAATGTTCTCACTCATTGCACTATTTGTGGTCATTTTTTTGGTTATATACTATCTGACTAGGTAACCGACATGTAATGATTTCAGCTGAACAATTTTCTTCGTGCCCATATTTGGGAAGCCTATTTCCTAATCGTTTTGCCTGTAAAGATAATGCTGAATCTTAGTTTGTGTAAAGATGCTGAAAGTATAGCGTGTGTTTGGAAAAACATGAATTGGGGTCTTGATCGTGAAGCTGGAGGCCTTTTAAATCCCAATATGGGCTTTTAAAATCTATTGTGATTTCCTTTTTTTACTCAATGTACAACATCCATTAATCTTTCCCACATGTTCATTCTCTTTCCCCGACAAATAAACATTACCGCTCCTCCCTGTGCGCTACTGTGTAAACAGTACACTGCTAATCATGACTCCTGCCTCGGTCATGTGGGATTTGACATTTGCATGGACCCTATAGTTCAATGTTAGTAGTATTGTTCGTCAAAATAGTCAAAATATGAGTATGTTCACGGGCAGCTATGGGGTGGGTGGTTGACTTCTTGAAGAAAATCAGATTTACTCCCATTTCCATCCCTGAAATAATTGTGACCCTGATGAATATATTTTACTTCATAAAATAATTTATAAAATAATATATATTTAAAAATACTAAAAAGAAAAGAAGTACAAGTGTGATTAATTGTATTTTCATTTAATTGTATTAGGGTATTATAATAGATATTATAGCAAATAAAAGTATAATTTAAATGACAATTGTAATTGTATTTATGTTTATTGTATTTTTTTATCTCTGTAAATATTAAATATTTAAATATCGGATGAGATGATGATTTTATTGGGTTGGATAAAATGAATATTTTAGTGATATGAGGGAATTGCATGTGCATATGTTATTTGGACTGGGCCAAACAACTACCTTGTTCAAGAATACGTTCATATGCTCTGGGATCGATCAAGATGTAATGGATTCAGCTAAACATTTGCCTTGTGCCAGCGAATTTGGAAGCATCCCCGACCATAAATGGTGCACTCTTCAGTTAGCTACATGTGTGAGTTTTGCTAGTTTCTAATTAGCTGGGGTTGGCAAGCTCGTTGTTGTTGGTTAAATGCTTGATTGCTAGACGTGTGTGTATTATATATATATATTAAATGAAGAGAGGAAAAAAGTAATGAGATTAACATCAAATTATTTTATTAATGAATGTGAAAATATATAATACCTAGTATATTATAAACTTTTAGAAAGATCACGAGACTTCGATAAATTTTCTTCGGACGAAATTATATACAAGCTTGTTGAATAAGTTTTTTTAAAAGGAAAGAGAATAAGAACTTTTATCTATTGAGATAAGAGTATATTTTCTCTAAAATAGAAGTTAGATAGAGGCTCTCAAAGAAAGAAGTTTTATAGAAAGAGAGGACTTAAAGTAGAAAGCTTAGAGTATGGAAAGTTTTGTAAAGAGGTTGCTTATTCTTTGAGAGAGGGGAGGAGGCCTCTATATTGGGGAAGATAGGCTTTTAGGGAAAGGATGAAAAATAATAAAATAACTGTATAAACTTTTCTAAAAAGTAATTTCATGTGAGCTTATAAAGTCTTGGATGTCATGGTATGGGCCATTGAGAATGAGCCTTCCATAGATAATGGGTTATTGGAAATGGACTTTTTTTGACATGAAATACTAGGAATGAGCCTTCTTTTGACATAGGGCACTTGGATGGGTCTTCCCTGTACTTTGAGCCTTTATGAATATGAGTTGTAATGGGCTTACCAATTTTAAGCTTTTTTGGAAATGGGCATCAATTTGAAAATTGTCCTTGAGCTTTGCAAAAATAGGTTTTATTTGTAAATGAGACATAGGCCTTTTTTTTTTGAAAAGGGATTGTGGATTTTTAACAAACCCATAACTATCAATGGATTAGATAAGTAATCATCAAGCACCTTTGATCTTGATAATGTGTAATCATTATAATTAGCTATTCAGTTTAGCATAAAGTACTTTCAAAATTTAATGAACTCACAACAATAACATATTTAATATTGTATAGTCATTTTTACAGGAGTAATGCTAAATACAATTGGGGTTACGTTACCGGTGAATATCTGTCATGACATGATAACATACCAGATCATTAAAGGAAAAAAAAGAGAAAAAAAATCACGAACATCCAATCAGTCACGGTTTTGCAACGATACCGTGAGTCAATTGCACTAAATATTTTTTGTTTTTATCGACTATATATGTTCAAAGTTACATTTGAAATATACAATATATATATATATATATATATATATTATACGATAGGGATGATGCCACAAGAGTGTCATTAAAGGCTCATTTTCCTACAAATTAAAATGGTTACTTCTGAGGGGATAATATAATACTATATATAATTTCATAGTTTTTCAAGACTATTAGTAAGAACAGTATTTGAAGAACGAGGAAAATAATAATAAGAAGATAAAGATGAAAAAACTAAAAAGGAAAGGATGGGATTGGAGCGTGGATTATGCAATAAAATGATTGAGATTATCGTTGTTTGTAAGAGAGGGTTGAGAATATTGTTGGAAAGATTCAATTTGGAGTCGTGATTGATGTTGATACCAATAGGTGTAAGCTTTGAGGTTTGAAAAAACTTGGTGGCATTCTTTGAGATTTTTTTTAGAAAGATGAAGACATATGCACCTTATAAGATTATCACGTCCCTAAATTCAATGAGATCAGAACCAGGTAAGTGAATCCTCGTGCTCACACTCATAGGGTCAACGGATTAGTAAATATCACATAAATGAGACTACACCGCGAGTGTTATTTTGAAACAAAACCTGTTACACGTATAACATATAACATATAACAATCGTATATATGTACATTTTCACGTAATATGCAATCAATAAAAACAACAGCTATTTAATAAGAACATTTTATCAATATACAACTTTCATATACCCTTGTACAAGATAACAAATAATTCAACATTCAAAATGTCAATACAAGCTCATAACAAAAGCATATTACATCAAATAAGAAATGACTAGTAACCAACATTTGGGGCAACCTCTAGATAATCCATCACTACTTGAAAAATAAGTTAACAACATAGAAATAAGCACATATGCTTAATAGTTAACTTATAACTCCATATCATCATATGACCTAACATAAACTTAGAATCATGCATAACAAGTGTATGTTTGTGTCAGTTTAGTATTCTAACTCCTAACTACTAAAAAGAGTGTTGTTGTAAACCTCTTTTAAATAAAATTAAACTAGTATAACATGTGGCTAACCTATCTTGTTCACTAGCTAGGAGACTTACTGAATTCAATTCAACTTAATCTTTAATAAAACTAAAAAAAATAAGTTAAATTGAGTTAGAGATTTAAGGGAAATTTTGTTTGAAATAAAACTAATTAACTATTTAGCATACAGTTAATTAATAAGTAATTAACTACAACGTAATTGATTAACTATTCCACTTCAGGTAATTATTTATCATTATCTCATAAAATAAACAAAACATCTATTACCTCATAATTCAATTAAACCAAGGTATCATGTTTTCAATGAAATTATGGACTTACTCAAATCGGAATAATTACGATAAGTATTTTGGAAGATTAATGTGTTTTATACAAATGGAAATTCTATAATATTAATTGACCACAACCGCAAGTTAATCACACAACTATGTTTTGAAATAATAAATACTTAATCACAATTGCACATTAAGCAAGAGTAATTAAAAGTGATAGAGAAAGAAACACATATCATAGCTCACGCGTGAATTATCCAAGCGAAAACATATATTCAGAATAAATAAAAAAAATAAAATGTTTAATTGATTATAAAACACTACTTCATGAAAAAAAATACAAATAAAAAAAATGCATGTAGCAATAGTCGTCTCCTACTTTAAGAACGTCAGTTATCTTACCTATATGGTTGTTCCCCTTTAGGAAGGCCCATGAGCTTTGTGCCTCTAAAATTTATCCCTAAAAACTTAGGGGTGATCAAGAATCGAACCAAACTGGTGAGCCGAATCAAACCGAACTGATTGGACCGAAAAAAATATTTTTAAAAATAAGATTGGTTTATTTGGTTTTTATTTTTGAAGAACCGGTGATATTTGGTCGGTTTATGATTTCGGTCATTCGGTTATCGAACCGACCGGACATATTATCCTGTTAGGGGTGATCAAAAACCGAATCAAACTGGTGAATCGAACCAAGTTGAACCGATTGAATCGAAAAAAATGTTTTTTAAAATAAAATTTGTTTAATTGGTTTTTATTTTTGAATAACCGATGATATTTAGTTGGTTTACAATTTCGACCATTCGATTACCGAACTGGCCAAACATATTATAATGTGATAAATGTGTTTAGATGTTCATCAATCTTTGTTACTCCTAATATGTTGTTTAGTAATATTTAAACTTGATAATATTTTTGTTTTATTTCTTGAACATTTGAGTAGTGACATTTTAAATTTAAATTTAATATTTTATTTTTTTATATGAATGTTTAATGTTTTGAGAGAAACTTTTATATGGGTGTGCTAATTAATAATTATATACAAATTGAACGATAATCACCTCTACTTAAAAAAAAAAAGTCCACATGTCCCAAATAAAAACCCTCCGAGGTTACGCTAGGGACACGCAGCAATTGCGCAGTTTCCGTATCCGGAATCGTCCACGTGTCCCAAGAAAAAGGTCCTTTTGGGGCCAGGATTGGAAGAACAACATACACACTCACTGCACACTCGGACTCTGCACCCTCCTCACCCGTCCCGTTCAATCCCTCATCAAGCCTCTCTCTCTCTCTCGCTCTCTCACACACACACACACAAAACACACGCACAGGCACGCACAAGTACCGAGAATGGCGACGCCGGCGAAGCCATGGAAGGCGGAGTACGCGAAGTCGGGTAGGTCATCGTGCAAGACCTGCAAGGACCCTATAGGGAAGGAGATTCTCAGGCTTGGAAGAATGGTCCAAGCCACCCAGTTCGATGGCGTCATGCCCGTACTACCCCGCTCTCCCTTCTCTTCCTTCGAACCCTAGATACATCACCTTTCTCGTCCCACTTTTATCTCCTGCCTTACCTTTGTTGGTCTACTTTCTCTCTCTGTGTGTGTTTTTGTTTGTTTCGTGATTGAATGGACAATCTATGTTGTGTTTCCGCGGCGTTGTCTCTTTTCCCACGTACAATTTGGACAGCTTTGATGTGGGTTCTTGGGAGTATTGCTTTATTTTCCCGTTCAACGTGTTTTGGATGGTTTGACGTAATGAATCCAAATTCCTCGCAGCATTGTTGAATTTCATTCATGTACCACGAATCATCTTTTATGTTAAGCTGTGAGCTTTAGGCTTTGACAATGGCTGCTGTGGCCTGCAATGCCTCATCTGTTTGTGACAAGTGCTGATTTTGTGTTGTTTTTTTTTGGACATGGTTATGGTTTACTAGCTTGATTTCGTCTGCTGAAGCTGGACGGTAGAATCAATGAATGTCATAGAAATTAGAGTGAAACAAACGTATAATATCATGGCCCCCTTTCAATTACTTACATTAAGGTTTATATGTATTGATGAAATCCACATTGCTGTTTATGTAGCCTTAGGATATTGGGGCTGGCATTCTTATTTTACGTAATTATTGAAATATTCTATACGGTCATGGAGTTGGAGCTCAGACATGCCTCCAATTCTTGTATGGTAGTGACATTACTATTACATGCTTTGTATTTTGAAAGACATTGGTTTTCCAACAGACTTCAAAAATTTTTTGTTGGCACGATGCCGGGAAATAAAATTTAGTAATGTTATTTACATGTGTTTGCTTATCAGATGTGGAACCATGCTGCTTGCATATTGAAGAAAGTTAACCAGATAAAGTCGTATGTATTTTCATAATCTCTAACTTTTCTTTAACAACACCTGTAATCCATTGTGCCTAACTGCCTATCTGCTGTTTGGATTCTAATGCCATGTTAAACTTTTAGCCTTGAAGATGTTGAAGGCATTGACACTCTTCGGTGGGAAGATCAGCAGAAGATAAGAAAATATGTTGAGGATGGTGGACCCTCAAATCCGGTTACCGCTGCTAATGCCGCCACAGAATGTGGCATCGAAGTTTCTCCAAGTTCTCGTGCTTCTTGCAAGCGCTGCACCCAAAAGATTACTAAAGGAGAGGTTTGTTATTGGCATTTAATATTTTGTATTTCTAGACTGTTTGCCTGTTTATTATGGTGCTGAATAGAAATTCATGAACTGAAAATTGCTGCTGTAATAATTAATCACTAAATTATCTGAGTAATGTTATGGAAACAAAATTGTTGATTAATGTAAAATTGGGGGGATAAATTGAAACTGGTTCCTTTCATTACAGGCAGTGAAATATCAGGGAAAAGATTGATGATCCTTTTAGTTATCGCTGATCCTATTTGTGGTGGGGGCATTTTACCTTTAATAGTTTGAGAATCTGTAAAATGAATGTAGACTAGTAAAAGTTAGTACTTGTTTGGTATGTGGGAATAGAATGGAATGAAATCAATTTCGTTATCATTCCTATGTTTGGTAAAAAAAGGGAGGGAAATAATCAATTACCGTGGGAATGAGATTACATTGATCAAGGTAAAGTTGATTCTCCTGGTTTCTCTTGGTATTGAGTCATTCCCTTGCATAATAGAATCTAATTTACAAGCATATTCTTTTGAGATTGGGTGATGTTGGGGTGACTTATTTCATTTTCAATGGGATCAACCCAAATCGGGTGAACCACCACCACCACTGACTTTCCTCTTCAACGTGATCAACCCAGATTGGGTGAGCTACCACCACCGAGAGTGAAAGAGAGAAAGAGAGAGAGATCGAAAGGGAGGGGTCCATTTATGGAGGGGAGCCAACTGTGGCTGAGGAGGAAGAGAACCAGCCATGACCGTGGTCAACAAAGGCAGTGACAAGGACCAAAAACTTGACTGATGATGAACTACTCTACTACTTCATGAGTTAGAAGTTCAACTTGTAGAGATTGCCGAAGTTGGTGTTAGCCACTGCGGCGGTGCCATCCTTATCAGCCATTGCGTGTTTGTATGAAGCTGTGAGAATGAAATTGGTAAAAACAAGCTGGGATATTAATAAGTGAATAATTGGGAGAATGAAATTAAAAAAATTGTGAGAATATTTTTGTAATTGTATTAATTCATTGCCTTTGTCGCCTTGTATATTAAACACAGGAAAGATAATGAAAAATAATCACATTCCCTTATTCCATTCTCCTCAAATTCATTTCTATAGAGTATGCAACCCTAGTGAGTGAGGGGGCCTTGTCAATGAAACCAATTATGATCTACTTTTCTTATTTGGGGTGGAAACTGTGGAGTCTTGGCGAGTTCACAGTTCACATCCAAGTGTAGCAGAGGCTGTCAAGTTTGAACCTCATTTGGTGTTCTGAGTTGTATCAATTGAGTTCTACATGTATTCAAATACAAACATTTGTTTACCTTATGAATTCATGTGCCTAGTTTCGTATGCGTTGCTTCCAAATTCCAATAGTATGCACTTGAAGTATGTAATTGCCTTGTTTATTTTTGACTATGTTTGACACTTGAAGCATGTCTTTTCTGATGGGATGGCATCAAGATGCCTCAAATGAGGTTTCATCGTGATTAATTCAATCTTGTGTCCCCGAGCCTCAATTTGCATTTCTCTTTATTTTTATATGATACACAGAAGTAGGGTAATGTTGTTTTCTAATCGATTTTATTAGGGTAATGTTGTTTTCTAATCGATTTTATTAAGGCATAGCAAGCCATGAATCAAATGCAGTGTCAATCTCTTCATGAAGGTTATTGTGATCATATAATCAAGCAGTTTGAATATCATAGATCTGATATACATTTTCAGCAAAGAAGCTTGCAACATTAGAAGATTATTTTTCCCAAGTGTTGTTTATGTAAATTTTAGGTTCGTATATCCATGAAATCTGAAGGTCAAGGTTCTAAGGGCTTGGCATGGCATCATGCTCACTGTTTTTTAGACTCGTCTCCGTCACTACTGGTGGAGAAGCTATCTGGATGGGATGGTCTCTCAGTTTCCAACCAGGAAGCTGTCCGATCTCTAGTTAAATCTGCTGGTAAAAGTGGTATGGAAAATTTTAATTTGTTTCTGAATTTTCCTTCCAAGGTTGGTTTTATTAAAAAAATTATTATTATTCTTTTGAAATTTGTTTCCCTCTCATGTTTAAAAATAGAGATGCAGGATGATAAGGCACCTTTGCAACAATGCACTTCCAAAGCTGGCACCAAACGCAAGCAAGCCAGCAGCAGTGACCCAATGTCTAAAGTTGTTAAAGCCCAAGGAGATGTATCTACGAACAGGGTTGCTTCTGAGAAAACTGAAAATATGTTGGGGGATGGAAACCTAAAGGCATCTGATTTGGAGAACAAATTGGAATCCCAGGCTAAAGAAATGTGGAATTTAAAAGATGATCTTAAAATGCATGTGACAACAGCAGAGTTGCGGGAGATGCTTGAAGCCAATGGTCAGGATGCAACAGGATCAGAAATTGATTTGCGTGATCGCTGGTGAAATAAAGTTTAATTTTTCTCTTGTTTCCCCACATTGTGATGACTTGGAAAAACGCTCTCATGAATTTTAATGTCATTTCAATCCTGTCACAACACATGGAAGTTGGAAAATCCTATTGTAGATTATTTATTTGCTTTATTATCTTGACACTAAATTATGACTTTTCTTGAATTTGATTCACCTGTTATTCGTTGCCCCAATTTTCATATTGTTCATGTATATTATTTATCACTCAACTTTGTATTGATGCCTGGACTATCCACTTTTTGTTGTTCTTGTTTCAAGTGCTGATGGCATGCTGTTTGGAGCACTTGGTAGCTGCCCACTATGTTCTGGTTGTCTTCGTTATTCTGGGGGCATGTATCGTTGCCACGGGTATCTGTCTGCATGGAGCAAGTGTTCCTACACCACGGATGAACCTAAACGTGTTAAAGAGAAATGGAAAATCCCCAATGGAGAAACTAATCAATATCTTTGCAAGGTATTCAACTTAAAAGTTTATCCCTTCTATTGGGATTTTCAAACTGGAGCTAATGTGGGTGATCCCTTTGCAGTGGTTTAAATCACAGAAGGGTAAGAAACCTACTAGGATACTACCTCCGTCATCAAACATATCTTCTGGAAATCAAGCCGTTAATGCTCTTCCTCGGTCAGCAAAGAGTGAAAATTTAAGAGATTTGAGAGTTGCTTTTGTTGAAATGCCCAAAGAATCCGTAGTATGAGAATTCTTTCTTCCTGAATTTATTTCGTGTATAAATTTTTTTCAATAAATCTCTTAATTGTATCAAACACCAGGTAATTAGGCTTGGGACTTTATCCTTCTGAAACTGAGAGGTAATTGTGTAGGAAGCATGGAAGATCAAAGTACAGGGGGTTGGTGGTCAAGTTCATGCAAAGATCATGAAAGGTATGGATAAGTGCTGTTCATTTCACTTAGCTAAACCTACTGCTGTAGTCTTGAGAGTCATGAGACGTGCTGTTACAATTTCTTTCTGGTAGATACTAATTGTGTGGTGGCAAGTGTAATGCCGGGTGACAGTGCTGAAATGAGGAAGGCAAGGTAAAGTTTTGCATTTAGTTACTGGTCTTGATAATATTTATTCTCAAGTTTCTTCCGTATGATTTGAGTGACTCATCTTAACAGAAGAATGAAATTACCTATCGTGAGGGAAGAGTATCTAGTTGACAGCTTCGCAAAACAGAGGAAGCTTCTGTTTGATCAATACAAAATTGAATCCATTAGTGAAGCCTCTAGTATGGTTACCATTAAAGTCAAAGGGCAGAGTGCCGTGCATGAAGCTTCTGGCCTGCAAGATAGTGGTCACATCCTTGAATATGGGGGCAGCATCTACAATACCACTTTAAATATGTCTGATTTATCAACTGGTGTTAACAGGTTGGTACATTCTTTTTTTTTTTTTCCACATCTTTTTTACTCTTATGATTCTTACATGAACATCTGTAACATTTATGGTTTCAAATCAATGGCTTTAATGTGATTGGCAACTAGCATGTTGAAGCTTGTATCAACCAAGTTTTTATTTAATCATTTCATATTACTTCTAATTGACTAGGTTTTAAAAGATTTCATTGTTTTACATGAAGTCTACCATCTTGATTCTTATAGTGATAGTGGAAAACCTCATTTGCTCTGATAGAATATATTACTAAAAATGAGTGAAAATAAAGTTGCATTAATCTATCATGGGTAGCATGGTCAATTTTTACTCGTTAAAGGTTTATCTCTGGTTTTTAAGAAATCATCAATTATTATAATTAACTTTAGTTTGCAGTAATTTTGATTTTGAGTTTCACATGCCATATTTTCCCGTCAGTTTTGGGAGCTTCAAAGGATTGTATTCTCACGATGTTGTATTATATTTCTAGTTGTATATACATAACCGTTTAGGATGTTACATAGTACCTTGATAAACAATATAACATTCAGCAAAATATGTATTTTGGGTAGTTATTAGGTACCTGACTGTAAGTTATCTGTGACGATGACCTCATTCCATATTAAGAACTAGCCATGGTTTTTGTAATGTAATTTTATTACTCTAATATACGAAACGGGTGTTATGTTTAGTTATTTGAATACTGTCAATGTGTTTCAAATTTTCTTCTTTCTCAAAATTAGTGTTGCCGGGCATTAAATATGTTGCGAGGTAAACCATATATCCACAATTCAGAGTTCCTTCATCTTAAATGTAGTCATTCAGGCTCCTTTTTTTCCTTCATGATTTTAATATGACGTGGGACAGATATTATTTGCTATTTGGTTTAAGAGCAAGTCTAATTTCTGAAACTTCCTTGTATTCTTATTTCTCTTCTTGGCTGTGTTTTGATGCACGATTACTTGTGTGCTGCTTCTGCTGTTCAAAAACATGTACCCTTCATCCTCTTTCATGGTTTTAATGACTTTTTTAACAAGCTTTGTTTGCCACTTGAAGTTATTATATTCTTCAAATAATCCAAGACGATAAAGGCTCAGATTGTTATGTATTTCGAAAATGGGGCCGTGTTGGAAACGATAAAATTGGAGGAAAAAAATTGGATGGTATGTCAAAAATAGATGCAATTGAGGAATTCAAGCGTCTATTTTTTGAGAAGACTGGGAATCCATGGGAAGCATGGGAATCAAAGGAAGATTTTCAAAAGCAACCAGGCAGATTCTTCCCTTTAGATATTGTAATGCTCAGTTTCTCTTCCTTTTTTGTGGTGGGAAAATTATTTTCTCGTTTAAAATTCCATTCTCTGATACTCTGTTTTTACAGTCATAATTAAATGTTGAACTTGACAGGATTATGGAGTTAACAAACAGACGATGAAGAAAAAGAATCCAGACAATTCAGTTTCCCAACTTGCTCGCCCACTAATAGAATTAATCAAAATGCTTTTTAATGTGGAAACCTACAGGTTTTGAATGTAGTTCATTTATTTTCTTTATCATTCATTATTATAGGAATTCTATTGTGATGTTATGAGTTGAATTTACAGAGCTGCCATGATGGAATTTGAGATCAACATGGCTGAAATGCCACTTGGGAAGCTAAGTAAAACTAATATCCAGAGAGGTACTTGGCTCTAAAATTGTATTTGTGACATTAATTTTCTGAATTCACTGTCTGAAATTAGCTCCTGGCTGAATGATGCTGTACCCAGGTTTTGAGGCATTAACAGAGATACAAAATTTGTTAAAAAATAATGCTTCTGATCCTTCTGTTAAAGAAGGACTCATTGTTGATGCCAGCAATCGATTTTTCACCATGATCCCTTCTGTTCATCCACATGTTATTAGAGACGAGGATGATTTTAAGGCAAAGGTACATTTTTATTTTCTGTCTTAGAAATATTTAATTTTAGATGCCTTTACTAGTTCAGTGCATGTTGCTGAGGCACAGATTTGCACCTGCTTGCACATCTGTGCATGACTTTGCTATCTTCTTATCACTGGACACTGCATAGTATGTTTTATTTTGGTCTCCATATATTTATATGGCCTGTACACTTAGTCAAACACAACTTTTTCCTGCTCACATAGAGCGCGTTTGAGTTCAACATAACTCATGGGATAACATTAATAATGCAGTGAATTGAAAATGATATATTGTTTGGGTTGTGATATTAATAGGGTTCAGTGATTGAGTACACCTTTCAACGGTATTAATAATACCAAGCTAAGAGGTGTTATTATTAATACTGTACTAATAATATCTGTACTATTTATACACCTTTATCCCGTGTTGAACTGAAACGCACCAATAGTGTTATATTGCCACCGTCATACTTTAGAGGTGTAATTGAATTTCCTTTGCAGTTTAATTGGTATACTCCATGTTAAATTGACAATCAATGTTCCAGGGTGTCAAAAGATCCCAAATGCTGCGTATTATCTGGATTATGTGGAGGACTTGACCTTAAAAATATTGCAAGCAGTGGGCTTGTAACTTCTGTTCTTAGACTCTGAACATGTTTAGGGTGCAGCTAATGGAAGCCGTTCATTATTTACCTTTCATTACCCATTTTAAGTTGAAGAGTCTTAATACTTATTTTGTGTGACAGGTGAAAATGTTAGAAGCTCTCCAGGACATTGAAATAGCTTCCAGACTGGTGGGTTTTGATGTTGATGATGATAACTCACTTGACGAGAAGTATAAAAAGCTTTGTTGTGATATTACTCCACTTCCTCATGATAGTGAAGATTACCGTTTGATTGAGAAGTATCTTCTTACCACTCATGCCCCAACTCATAAGGTCAGTTTACTTCCTGTTACATTGAGCATGGAGTATCACTCTTAACGCTGAAATAACTTGAGAATTCCTGGTTCTTATAGTTTCTTTTATTACATGATTTTGGGAATTTCTACAGGAATGGTTTCTTGAACTAGAGGAGGTTTTTTCACTTGAAAGGGAAGGGGAATTCGATAAGTTTGCTCCCAATCGTAAAAAAATGAAGAACAGAATGCTCCTATGGCATGGTTAGTTGCAATGCTTGTTACTTCGGAGGTTTTTTTTTTTTTTTTTGTGGGGGGGGGGATTGAGATTGTGTCATGTTTATGTGTATACGTTTGTCATATGCTGTCCTTCTCAGGTTCTCGCTTGACAAACTTTGTGGGTATACTTAGCCAAGGATTGAGAATTGCTCCTCCTGAGGCTCCAGCAACTGGCTACATGGTTCTCTCTCTCTCTCTCTCTCCGTCTCCCTCTCCCTCTCTGTAGTTATTGACGAAATAAAATTATATTCTTTGGTATGCAGTTCGGCAAGGGAGTTTACTTTGCTGACATGGTCAGTAAGAGTGCTCAGTATTGCTTCACTACTAGGAGCAACCCTGTTGGACTAATGCTCTTGAGTGAAGTTGCACTGGGAGAGATCCATGAACTCAAGAAGGCCACGGTGAGTTCAGTTTTATTGTAAATTGAACACATTGCTAAATTCAAGCATTGTAATTTACATATGTTCAGACTTGGGACATTTGGTTGTATTATTTCATCACATTAATAGCAGCCCCTTTTCTCCATTTCCTGCAAAATAATTGTCGGTTCCTTCAAACAGTAACTCTGATTAGTGTCCAAATTTCAACCCATCTGTCAACAGTAGTGCTTAACTAATCTCTGTGTGATTGCTTCTTGGTGTCGACTTCTTTTCTGCTTCTTCTGCAATTTAGTACATGGACAAACCTCCGAAAGGAAAGCATTCAACTAAAGGTCTTGGCAAGACAAAACCTGATGAAGCAGAATATGCGAAATGGAAGGATGAGGTTGTGGTGCCATGTGGCAAACCTGTTGCATCTAATGTCAAGGCAACGGAGTTGATGTATAATGAGTATATAGTCTATAATACAGCCCAAGTAAGTTCCTAGTTTATATATTCTCGCATCGCTTGTTGAATTGTTATAGTTTGAAAAATGTGGTCGTTGGTTCTACTTTAGAGATGACTAAAAAATTGTTCCTACAGTTAAAACTCATATAAATAATTGAAGCCTATCCACAAGAAGTAAATTTTGCATGTCATTGGATTTGTGAACTACAAGTACCTTATGTTTGGAATCTGGATCTATCAGAATTATCAAAGTAGATGTGGGTTGAAGTAATTTTCAGTTCATGCAAAAATGTTTTAGTCTTCTACAAATATTATCTTTTGGTAGTATTGTGTATTGGTGCCATTTATTTCATATGTAGTTAAGTTGGTTCATTCTACAAAACTAAATAAATGTTAGGTTTAAACTGCCCAGTTATTGATTCCATCTCTTTATTACGTGGTTAACCTGTTCTCTTGTAACTCAGTTTTAATGTTAATGTCTTGTACAGGTTAAGATGCAGTTCTTGTTAAAGGTGAAGTTTCATCACAAGGGATAAAGGGAGGGGCAAATGTAAACTGGATGTTTTGCTGCTTTTTGGGTAGTCTACTGTTGTCTAGAAACGCAAGACGGAGTTCCTTTCTCCTGGAACTTTTATTTATGAGATCTCATTTTGGAGCTTGCTGGAGATCTTCATTCCTGTTTTCGGTGGGAAGTAGATTTAGTCATAATCTAATGCGTTGCTATGCTTTGTGTAAATAGAGTGTCGGGTAGTGCTTGGCTATGTTTCTAATTTCTAGGAGGGAATGAAGCACATGATTGTTTATTTGCCTTCTTGTCGGAGATTAGATGCATGTTAGATTCGAATGGTATTTGTTTGTAAGACGGGGGAAGCTTGCATGTGTGCCAGGTGCATGATGGGCCGTTTACCAAATGTTGTGTCATGGTCTGATAGACGGGTATGACGTGCTTAGCCCATCACAGCTTTCAACCTTTTTAGGGAACACGAAAGATGAGAAGAGGGGTTGGGTTGATGCCGTTGGCTTCGGCTGAGGTCATGACTTAAACACGCAAACTTTGCTTTTACCTGCAAACAGCCATTTTCTTTTGTTAAGCTGACGACCTCATCCTCTTTTTTCTTTTGCTTTTTTGAGGCTTTTCTCTCTGCGTCTCTCTCTCTCTCTCTCTCTCTCTCTCTATTTATATATATATATATATATATATCAATAACTAATGTCGCCTCGAATAATAAATAAATAAATGTCGAGTGAAAACAAAGTAAAATGACAGTGACTGATCTAGGGGAAAAAAAGCGGGGTAAAATGCAAACCCCAAAGTTAAGTAGGCAATTGTGGTCTCATAGGCCTGGGCTCATGCTGTGATGATTTATATTTGATATTTAGTGACAGTTCATTCAACCCCTAGCGACGCTAATGCAGCTCGTTACTAAACGCACTTACAACTAATATTTATTTAGAGCCCTCATGGTTGTTTAAGGAATTAGTGGTGTCTCAAATTTTGGCATTTAATAAAATTCTTAATTAAAATATAAATTTTGAATTATTATTATTACATGTAATTAAATTTATTAAAACATTTAAATTCATCAAAATATTGTTTTGTAATATTGGAATGTAGTAAAGAAGAAATTTCTTATAAGAAAAAAACAATATCAAAATCAGGAAGTGTCACGGGTAGTTTAATAGCAATAAGATTCTGGCACATCCTTACTCATGACAGGCTGACAGCACAAGATTACCCATATCAAAGAATAAAGAACAACAGTACCTGCTATTTGTTCTGTGTCTAAATCTTACAATTGATCAATTATAAGTTACTTTAATTTCCAAAAAATTATTGTTATTGGGTTACCTAGAATTTCGGTAGAGAGAGCCAATTTCTCTGTAAATTCAGCAGTATTTGTTCTTCCAAACATAATTAAAAAAAACAAATATTACCACACCGCATCATTTAATTTGACTGCTTTGAGGAATTTGGAATACGTTTAGTCAGACTACTCGCAATTTTTTTGACACTAATCCTACCATTAAGTCATTAATCAGAATACTAAAACCGTGGTTATTGAATTAATCAGAAGTGGCCAAATGGATGGTAATAGCTAATAAGCTCCGCGACAAAATTACAAATGTCTGCAGTTTCCAGGTGGGGTCGCTCGCCGCATGATTATAAAAAAAAAAATTAGAGGAAGGAAGGGGAAAAAAAAAGAAAAGAAAAAGAAAAAAACCTCGAATCCTTAAATTGATAGGCATGCGTCGAAGAATTAAACCCAATAAATAAATAGGAATTATAATTACATATAATATAGTCATAAACAAAACTTATTATGCAGGGGGGTGCATTTTTCTACCCATACCCATATGACATAGACCCATTATATAATGTCTCCTTACAACCCTGCATGTGGCTGCAGACTTCTCTTATAAGAACCCCACCCTCTGTTCCTCAGCCACCCCACCACCCAATTCACCCCCAGCCCCACACCGGTGTGCGCTCTTTTCTAGTGTGCTCGTGTGCCTCAATCACCACACTTCTGTCGCCTTCCCTGTTTTGCCCCACTCTCTCTCTCTCTCTCTATACCTTCTCCACCCACAGAGAGAGAGAGAGGCAGAGACAGAGACAGGTATGACCAGCGGGTCTCCCTGCGGCGCATGCAAGTTTCTGCGCCGCAAGTGCGCCGCGGACTGCGTCTTTGCGCCCTACTTCTCCTCGGAGCAAGGACCGGCCCGTTTCGGCGCCATACACAAGGTGTTCGGCGCAAGCAACGTTTCCAAGCTGCTGCTGCACGTCCCTGTCCCCGACCGCTGCGAGGCGGTTGTCACAATTGCCTATGAGGCACAAGCCAGGATTCGTGACCCCGTCTACGGCTGTGTCGCACATATCTTCGCCCTTCAACAGCAGGTGATCGCATTTCTTTTGTAGAATCTAGACTCAACTGTTGTTTCCCCATATATATGGTAACTCCTCCCCCCCCTCCCCCCCAAAAAAAAAATCAATCTCCAACTTATTATAATAATTATATTATCATTATTATGTCACACCCTTAATCTAAAGTCGATTAAGTTTGGTACAGGTGGCGTGTTTACAAGCGCAACTTATGCAGGTGAAGGCTCAGCTGGCTCGGACCATCGTAGACTCTAGTCGGTGCTCGGAGTCCCAATGGCTCGGTAACGGCCGCATGCCTGCAGCGTCGAATCCGATGGCTCATCCGACCTCCACAGGCTCTGTCTGCGGTGCAACCTCAATGGAGGCAACGATCGGGTACGAGGACAATGCCATGGTGATGGAAGTGCAGGAGTTTCATGACAGAGATGAACTGTCGTACCAGCTCAGTCCTAGGAAGAGACCATCCCACGGTGACTCGGGGGAGCTTCAGGCACTGGCACTGAAGATGATGAGGAATTAATTGGTGATTGGATATGATGGCAACGGTGTGCTTTTGTTTTCCCAATCATGTAAATGTACATAAATGACTGCCTCAATTCGGTTTTTGCTTCTTCTTCTTTTTGGTTTTTTTTGTTTTGGTATAATTGGATAAGCCTAATGAATTGGGGCATATGTATTAATGTTGTCTGTCCGTTTTATTTGCTGAAAGTCAATGACAATAATGGACCATCTTTCAGTTTTTACAATATTAATTAATTACCGTTCCTTTTCACCCCTCCTATATAATATAATATAGTGAGCGTGGGATGTGGAGTTACACAAATTCCTTCTTGTGATTGGGACTGATTGTTAAAAGCAAGCGAGTTGTATACGTCACAATGGAAACCGTTGGCCCATGCTTTTGTTTTAAAATTATTAAGTATATACTTAAGATGGCTAGCCTAACCATTAAGAGAAGTTAATAGCTACAAAACCACCACACATTGTCAGAGCGATAACTAATACTTTAAAATAAAAATTAAAATCAAATTTTGTTTAAATTTTATTAAAAAAATTCTGATGCAACTATAACATAAATTATATTAATTTCATCAAATATTTAACCTAAATTTAGCTCTTTAGCTAATGTTACCACATCATTCTCTTATCTCAAAATTTTAATTTGCTTTTTATGGTCAAACACATAACATTAAAAAAGGAAAAAAAAATATTGATTTAACCAATTAAAATTATTAAAGTTATTCTTAGCTAAATGTTAGCTAAAAACATTTACCTAACACTATTGGAGTGATGAATTTATTCTATTTTATAAACAATAAAAAATTGTGCAACATTATTCTGTGTTATACACTCAATAAAAATGGAGCAGTAAAACTCATGTAAAGACCCGTATTTGGGTAGGGCTAAGAGATAACAATTCTAGGCAGCTTAAAACATCTAGATGGTAATGTAGTTATCGATGTGAGCATTTTGACAGTACTTTGGCCCGATTCCTAGTTGAGGCCCCGAAAAGCTCATTAGTTGACTTTTGGGGGTTTGTTAGTTGACCTTGCATTTGAGAGGTTAGTTGAGTTGAAAAACATCTAAATAGTGATGTACTCATAATTTTAAGCGTTTTGACTATATTTGAACTCAATTTGGAGTTCGTGACTCTAGGAGGTCAAATATTATTTTAGAGGTCTATTAATTAATAAATATGTAAACAATAATATCAATAGATGAGAAAAGAGGGAGCTTCCATGTTATGTTATCGCGTTCGTGCATTTTTGAGTGAGAGAGAGAGAGAGATTGGAAACTTGGTGACGTAGGGGTGATTGAACCTCATTGGGTCCATACGAACCATTTGAGTAGGTGTTCTCTTGATTATTCACTTTTTACTTGTTGTTCTATAAGATTAACCTGCATATAAGAGAGAAATTCATGAAAATCATAGTGAATCATAAGTGAACTAAAATTGAGGAATAATTTAAAATTTGTGTTAAATTTTGCCAATAACTCATCTATGCAGTTAAATGATCATTTTCATGGGTGTTTGCATGTTGAGAAATGAGAATTTAACTTGTATAACGAGGCTACAGGACGTAATCATGATGAACGCAGTTGACAAATCGTGTCTAGAGGACTACTTGAGGCTCTAGTTAAGCAAAAAGCTTTGAGCAGAATGTAGCATCGAGCAAGCTCGAGTAAAGCCTCGAGCAGAGGGTTTGTGTATTGTTCAATCCTAAATAGTGTCGAACTTTTAGCATGACTGTCAAGTGTCGAGCATGTGGCTTCAACAGTTGGGCATTTTAGTTCTTGTGTAGTCATCAATGGTCTAAAAGCTTTACAACTCATGTTTTGGTATATAAAATAAATCTTTACACCTTTTAAGGGTACTATATATCTTGGTGTTTGTTTAGAATAGCATGTTAGATGATATGAATACGATTTTAGATTTATCTGTTCATAATTGTCAGGGGTCCAAAGGGTAGTTGTTTTGCTGGTATTAAGTGGTTGAATTGGTATATTTAGTAGTTGAATTTATGTTGGCAGGTGGCTATGATCCCCTTGAATTGAAGTACTTTTGAGTGGGTGTGATCCTTGAGTTGGGTGTAGCAAGCTAAGACATAAGATAGGGCCTTGGTGAGCTCATATTTTACCATGTTGGGTGAGGCATTTATTAGGCTGTTGGACAACAGGTTGATGCCTGAGTTAAGCTATTGAGCTCATGGTGACGGTTGAGTGCCCTGAGTTGAGGATCCTCATGGGGATCATGGACAAGCTAACTCCTGTTGTGGATAGGCTGGGTCCTAATGTTGTATGCAGGTTGAGTCCTAATGATTGTGCGCACTACACAACACATGAGTACACTGTGCATATAGTATAAACTTATCTATTTTGCATTGTATGGTAACATGAAGTTATGGGATCACATACTAAACTTGTAACTCATTCCTACTTTGTTGTTTATCCTTTTCAAGTGTGACCCGATACTAATGAAGGACTTTCTTTCAAGAAGACATGTGACTACTTTGATGTATGGTACAGTATTGTATTATGTATTGATTATATGTTGTATCCTAAACATGGATCCGTGGACAGTTATATTTGCACATTGTCTATGATGTGATATGTGTATGACTACTTGACATATTGTATGCATTATTATATATAGGAAAGTACAAGATTACCATTAATGTATGACTGTACAAATTTACATGATTGAAACAGTAGCCGTGGTGTAGTCTCTAGTGGTGCCTTTCACCAACCCTTGATCCTTCGGGTGCAGATAATAGGAAGTCATGTTCTTGATTTTTGGTTTCTTGGAATTCTGAGACATAACAACTTAGGACTAGGCTATTAGATAAATATGCCACTGTATACTCTCTAATGTTGGATATGAACAAGTAAACCGATTAGCAAGCCAAGCTGAACTTTGGTTTAAACAAAATGTGATTGTTTGATTTTTTGCAAACCTGCGTTTGAGCTGAGCTTAAGGGTAAGCTTTAAATCAAGCACGAGTTTATGAAATCATTTGGGCCAGGTTTGTCTAAGTTCGGTTCACTTAACTCGTTTGTGTTTAGTTTATTATACTCGTTTAAGTTTAAAATGTCAAGTTTATTTTTATTAAATTAGATAAAAATATAATATTACTTTATTTTCCATAAAATCATTACATATAATACTAATATATTAAAATAATAAATTAATAATGTAAAAATAGTGGTATAAATTGATTAGAATAAACAAATTAGTTAATATAACAATGTAAGCTTATAAGGATCACGATACTTAAGCTCATGAGCTAAACACTATGAAGTTTGAGTTCAAACTTGTTAAACTTGCGAGTTTTATAATAGATCCGGGCTTGCCTAAAATAAATAACGAGTATAGCTTTTGTCAATCCGATCTCGATTAACTCAAATTGCTGACAACTTTGTAAATAAGAATAGGCCAAGTGCCATATTACCAATCTCCGTAACTCTACCCTTGTTAAGTACAAGTACAAGTTTGATCACATTACCTTCTTTTGGGTACACGTATAAGTTTGGAAACATGGTCGATGTTCGTTACTCGGGCAAAAAAAAAAAAACAAAGTTGAAAAAATCATTCATCCATTTTTTTTGAGAAAGAAGCTTAACTTGTTTGAACAAAAAATTATAACATTTTTTATAAATTAAAATATAAATAAAATATTGTCAATTAGATAAAAATAATATTATTATAATGTATCATTATTGAATTTCTAAAACCTTTTTAAAAGAATAATTGAATTATTATTAAATATTTTATAGTATATTTATAATTAGTTATATGACGAGTATGCAAATCAGGTTTCATCCATTTTGATCAAGCAATTCTAATGTAATCAGGACGGGTTGGGTGGGTACTCATCAAATACAAGTAGAATGACTATCCCTGGATTTAAAAATATTTTATATGTTGAAGCTATTAATATATCTTGTTACTTGTGAATAATTATCCTCCAACCATGGTAGATTTCATGACTAATAGATATGGCCAGGAAAACCTAGTGACTCGAAGATGATAAAGTCAAGCATATAGATCAAAATACTTATGTGCTTGTTGTTTTTATAAGCTTTAAGCTTATTATTTATAGTGTCTTTAACCAACTAGGCCTAAGCTCATTATTAGTAAGGGTATTATTTTCAATAAAACTTATGTGCTTTACCAAAATAACTTGGATAAGATTGAGGTTAAACATAATCATTTGCATAGCTATAAAATAATTTAACCTAAGTTCATTATAAGTAGGAGAGTTACTTTTAAAAAAACTTATTTGCTTCATCGAAAGATTATTGTGCGTTTATAGGGAATAAATGTTAATGTCTATAATAATATTTAAGTAAATATAAAATTAAGAATTCTCAAATAATATCAGATTATTAATTTGAAAGTAACTTGAAAAGCAAATTAATACATTTCAAGCCAGGGAGAGGTTAAAATGGAAATTGATCAATCTTATTAAGTTAGTAGTTACAATAAAGAGTACATTAAGCAAAAGTATAATTACAGTCGTTTGATTATGATCGAGCAATGATAAAACGGTCAAAATCACACTTTTATTTAATTGTTTTTCATTTACAGTATCCTGCTATAGTTAAATGAAAGTGTGGCCTGAGTTGTGTAATCATCATTCGAACAATTATGATTATGTACTTATTTTTTCTTTAATATTTTCTCTTTTATAAATATATGTGATATGATATAACCATATACGACTTATGCTAAAATATGAAAGTTTGAGTCTACTATGATTTTAAAAAATTATGGTGAATCTCATGCATTTGTGTGTGGCATAATAGACAAGGTGTGTGTTTGATTTATTGGCAAATCATTATTTCATAAGACAAATTTTGTTTATTTAAGTGTATTGATATGATCAGTTTGATTTGAAATTTTTTAATTTTGCGATATACTTTTGAACTTTGAAATTTTATTTTGTAAATGTTGGTATTATATTTTGTTAAATTATAATTTTGATAACTTAAAAAAGAAATAAATTATGATTTTGACCATAAAAATCAACTACATACTTTTAACATAATTTTAATTTTGTAAAACTTTATTTAAAGGTTAAATTATAATTTTATAACCGTTTGAACTATGTCAAACTTTAAAAATAGAAAAACCTATTGGCTGACTTTATTGGAGAGATAACTAAATATTTTATATCGACAGGTTATATGGTCGGCAAATGCCTCAAAAAGCTAATAAAATTAAACTTTTGGACATGTGACTAGTAAAATTAATACTTCTAAAAATGTGACATCAATTTGTTGCAAAGATTTTATCAAAATCGTGTATTTATCTTTCTCGTGACTCCCTTATGATCTAAGCAACAGCTTTTATATATATTCAAATCATGACAAGGAGGGCACGTTAAAGTGAAAACTCGAATTCATGTGCGAATGATCCACAAAACGTTGAAAGCAATAAATAAATAATAATATTCTAAAAAACAATAATAAAATAAGTAATCAATTATGGCTTGCTTGAATTTGCGGTAGGGCTGATGTGAAATACCAATTAACTCACATAAATTTTGCAATAATTTTTTAAAATTTATATATTTACATTATTTTTAATTTTATATACGCATATATACCATACTAATTTTTTAAAATCACTCTCTTTATATTATTAAAATAGTATTTTATATTATTTTATAATTTAATAATAATTATTTTTAAATCAATATAAAATAAATATAAATATAAAAAATTACGAAAAGTTTTTTTATATAAATTAATAAATATAGGAAGTAATTTAATAATTTTTAAACCGGACGACATTAAAGTTCAAGGTTGAAGCGAAGCATACGTAAAGAAGAGGCCATGTCATGCCTCCCTGGCCGTCGTTGTCAGGAAGGTGCAATCCTGGCCATGGAGAACATGAAGATTATATTTAATTACAACTTGGTTTTGTCCTTTACCTCTAATCCCCCGACCTTAATTTCATCTGTAGATTATATCAAATCAACGTCAGACGGAGACAAAAACGCACCGTTAAATGTGAACTTCGGTTTCGATTTTCGGAAGAAAAAGTTTAACATGTTTTTGTTTTTACATTCTGTTTTGTTTAATTTTGAATTTTTTAAATAAAATTTATTTGATAGAAAAGAAAATATATTTTTGAAAAATATATTTTTATAAAATTAAATCCATAAAAATTTAAAAAATATAAAATATTACAGTACATGTAATAAAATAGAAAAAAATTAAAAATAATTTAATTTTTTTACAATATTAAATATAAATTAAATATAAATTTAATAATAACAACAATAATAATATTTTCAAAAAATAACCATAGACACGCTTTCAAAACTATATTTATATTTTAATTATATTAAATTAATATTCAGGATTTGAAAATAAAACCTGAATTGAATTATGTTATATCAAACAGAGACTTCTTGTTATCTCATATAAAAAAATTAGAAATTTCTCCCAATAAAATGAATATGGTGAAATTATTTAAAAAAAAAATTGCCTTGTATTTTATGATCGATAAAATTTGAATGTGACCCTGAATATCAAGGCCTCATACATGCATGGGAATCGATTGACCTATGTCAATTTCGAGGGTACTCCATGAGATTTGTTTTAAGGTTTAACACAATTTTCACATGTTTATTTCTAACAGTTATTATGAAATGTTAGGGAATAATTAAAAATTTTCTATAATTTTGACTTCCTTAACTCATCAACTCAAAAATTAAAACTCTTATGAATAATATTAAATTTATCATTGAGATTCTTGCATTGTAGAGCTACATTAATTTTCGGGGATTACACATAGCCGTAAATTGTGAGTTGTACAATTTCTCATTCATTATAATAAACCAAATTTGTATAAATTTTTGTCTCAATCATGCGAGGCAAACAATTATATATTGTTAAGTTTATTTGTTTTCCTCGTAAGCCTTTGTAGATAGAATGACAAAAACAAAAATGTAGCCGTTTTTGATCAATTAATGGACAAAAATAAGATGATTATTAAGTAAAAAAAAACTGCCATATGCGAAATAAATATTGAATCAACACCACTGATTAGAAGTTAGGTGAACCTCAAATCGTTGCTTAAAGAAGTAGAGCGTGAACTAAATTCGTTTAACCGCTAGGAATCATTATCTGCATTTGTTTCACTTTATTTACCTAAACATAATATTTGGGTCGATGTGTTTTGATTTATATATTATTTGAATTTGTATTGAATTGTAAATTTTAAAAATAATTTTTATTTGACATGAGAGATAATTGTTATGTTTGGTTGTCTTTTATTGTTTTTAAAAATAAAATTATTTTAAAAAAATGAGAAATATAAATTAATTTATATTACTCATAAATATTTTAAAATTATTTGAGTGTATCAAATATATCATATCAAATAGCCTCAATATTTTTTTAAAAAATAAATCTCATAAAAAATTTAAAAATATAATAGACACGTGTAATAATATAAAAAATAAAAATTTATTTGAATTTTTTATTAAAATTAAATTTTAAGAATAGAGAAAACTGCCAGATATGTAGCAGTAGTAAATTTAAAAAAAAAAAAAAAAAAAAAAAGACCCGAGAGCAAATGCAAGCCCAAACCCACGCGAAGCCTACATGTAGGTGCACCTGGTGCCAGATTTGTGATAGAATTAATTGTTCTTGGGCGGGATTATTTATTTTCCCACATAAAGGATTGAAGGTGTAGCCAGTAGGCAGCAAAGGTCCTTTTGGAGGCGGCCGGGCCTTATTGTCAAATCAGTTTGAAATGTGTTGCCAGCTTTAGATTTTGTAATTATTATATAAATTCTCCCCTCACCGATATTGTCTTGTGTGATTACGACAAATACGGAAGGGGACACCGCGTTTGGGTTAATTCCTATTATTTTAAATAATATAATTACTTTAAAAATGTATAAATATTTATTATTTATAAATAATTTTAAATTTATGAAATTTTTAACTTTTAAAAATAAATATATTTTTAAAAATAATATCATCATATCAAATAACTCCTATTATTATTATTATTCAATTTTATTTGGTTGACTTAAGATTGTGCAACAAATCCGATAACCTGACGTAACCCGACTAAAGCAAATCGCCCAAACTGACGAAGAGGCAACCCGACTCAAATAACAACCTGTCCAATGAGTCATTAGACGGGGGTTTCGGTCTGTGATATAGGAAATTGGTTTAACTTTAAACCGAACGAATAACCGCAGTCAATATATTAATTCGCTTAATTATTATTGTGTAAAGCTGTAAAATTGTAAACTGCTAAAATAGGTTATGCACTTACACGGTTACACTGACAGCCGACTCGCGAGGACTGTGAACCCTAGCATGGGTGATCATCTCATCTGATTGATCTCTCTCCATTTTCGTCTTAATTCTCGTTTCGTCTGTTGATCAAATCTCATGGACGGTGGATATGTTCAATCAAAGCTCGATCGTTGTCTTTGCGTTGATCTTCGGTTCTTTCATTTTTCATATTTATATTTTAATGTTTTATGAATCATAATGATTAAACTTATAATTATGAATTGTGATATTTAAACTTTAAACTTTAAATTTTGAGTTTCATATTTTTTTTCTATATTGTTAATCGTTAACTGTATAATTTTATTAATTTAGCAGTTATAATTATTAAACATTACATTTTATATATTATAACTGAGTATTGGTTGGGTTAAATGGGTTGAACTGACTAACCCGATTAACACGTTGGTCGGTTCAACTAAAGTTTTTAGATTGGTTGGGCGGGTTGCTCAATCCGTCCAACCCGACCGAAAGGTTTGGTTTTGTTTGGCCGAATGGTTTAACCCGCTCAAACCGACCGATGAACAACTCTATTAGGTTGACCCTTTGAAGTATCTGTGGTTTTAAAATCTTGTGATAAACTCGAACTTATTTTTATTGTGATGAAAAATAAATTATTTTAGTTTTTTCAAATTGTTACTCACCAACTAATATGCAATTAACCTCTTAACATATGGTATATATATTACATATGTGAGTTTAGGAGTCCGTTATAAAAAAATGAAATGCTATATTTCCAATATTGAATTTCATAGTGTGAAAAGGAATAAGCATTCTCATAACGCCAAAAGTTGATATCTATCTTGAAAAAATAAAGTTTATATTTGCTTTATTTTAATAAAAAATTATGTAATGCAAAATCAATAAATTCTAATAGTAGACAAAAAAATTTTTTGAAAGGTAATAAGTAGAATCATTATTTCCCTCGATTTATTTTATGTTAGGTATACTTTTTGTTAAAAAAACATTAATGACATATTTAATGTGCTAGAAAGAAAAATAAATTAATTAATTTTTCTTTCTTTTTCGCATTTAGTATTAGAAAAGAAATCTTTTATTATTTTTTATACTAAAAAATAGTTATCACATTTTAAAAATAAAAATAAAAAATAGGCAACACAAACATGATCTATACCTATAAGCAAGGGTAAATTGATTATCTCGTGTCGTATCCAATTTTACAATTGTATAAAAGATTTATTGTGTGATTGAGATTTCAATCAAATTCCAAATTCAAAGCCAATCCTTACAACAACAACTAATAACATTCACCAGTCAACAACCGCAACCACCTCTACCCCACGACCAAATTCCTACCTAAATTATTTAGTGGAATTTCGATCAAAGTTTAACCCTTAAAACAATTTTGTCAACATAAACTTTTCAATGGAATTTTCTTGTATTTTTGTGGCCAATAATGCTATACGTAGATAAATTTATTAAAATATTTATCTATTATACTATTAATACTTTGAAATAATTTATTTATATATTTAAATGAACAAACGTTTTTATTGTTAAGTTTTCATAATATTTTTATTTCGAAAGATTTAAAAACTTATTTATTTATTTAATAAAGGTATTTACATTATTGTTAATTGTTATTATTTAAATTTGTTTTTTTTTATTTTTTTATTTTTAAATACTAAGAATTTTAAGATTTTTATTTTAAAATTCCAAAGTTTAAAGTTTTAAATTTTTTTACTCTAAGGTTTGTATAGTTGTTTTCTCCCTTTTTTCCCTTTGTCTTTGTTTTTTAAGTTTTACATTTTGCTCCACGTTTTTCTTTTTTTAATTTTATTTCCATTTTAAACAAAAGAGTATGAAAGTTCTATTTTAAAAAAATTATTTTTACAAATATACAAAGGAGTATAAAAGTTTTGATGGTATTAGTGACATACTTTAACCTTGAGTTGCATCATACGAATGTTAAGACATTTTTTTAATGACAACATTGATGAAACAATATATATGATCTAACTAAAAAACTTTATGTTTAGCAATCCAAATAATGGGTTTTACCATGTTAGAATTAATTTTAAAAAATGTTTACTAAAATTTATTCTTAGTCTAAATAAGTATGATTAAATATTAATTATTTATCATTGTGCTTACTTGAATTGGTTTTAAAGACTACATTTTTGTTGTTTTAGTGTTTTTTAGTTTTAGTTTTGAGATTTTTCATTTTTTGTGAGTTTCGAGATATTAAAGTTCTAATCTTTTTTAGTTTTGTTTTGTGATTTTTTTTGTCTGCATTTAAAAAACTTGAAGGTTTAGTTTTTTAAGTTCCACTTTTTTTCTGTCTTATAAAATAGAGTTTTTTATATTAATTTTATATTAGTTTTTATTATTAAGTTTTCATTTTTTTGGATTTTAAAAGCTTTAAAATTCTATTTATTTATTGATTAAATGTATTTACATTATTGTTATTTTTTATTATTTTTTAAAATTATTGTGATTTTAAGACTTTTATTTTAAAAGTTCAAAGGTTTAAAGTTTGGAGTTGTTTTTTACTTGTCTGTGTAGTTGTTTTCCCTTTTTTCCTTTTGCCTTTCTTTTTTAAGTTTTAAAATTTCCTTCTCGTGTTTTTTAATTTCCAGTTGTTTTAAACAAAAGAGTATGATTTTTTTTTTGAAAATATATAAAACTAATTTGATTTTTAGTGTTTTTGTGTTTTGTTTTGGGTAGTTTTTTTAGTTTTTTATAATGTTTTTACATCTTTTAAATTTTCAAAGCCTAAACTCTTTTTTGTGTGTTTTGAATGTATTTATTTTTTTTTGTTTTTTAAACTCTTGTAAATGCTTTAAAGATTTTTTATGCATTTTACTTTTTGGATTGTGTTGGCATTAGTGATAGACTTTGATATTGAGTTGTATCATATGCATGTTAAAACATTGTTTTTTAATAGTGGCATTGATGAAATGACATATATGGTACAACCAAATAATTTTGTGCTTGGTAATTGAAAGAAAATGGTTTGCAAATGTTTTAAAAAATATATCTATGAGCTTAAAAAGGAGTCTTGTCAATGATATTATAAATTTCATCAATTGATTTTTTTTTTTTGGTTTTGAGATAATCTTATTGAATGATTTTGTATACCACGAGTTTAGTGGGAGTATGTATATTTCTTATAATTTTATATGCCGATGATATATTGTTTGCCAACAATCGCATGAAACCAATATATTGAGATAAAAGATGTTGATGAGATATTTTTTCTATTAAAAGTCCAAATATATTGAGATTGTTCTTGAGATATTTTTGCGTTATAGCAAAAGGGTTAAATCGAGAATGTATTTAAAAAATTTGACATATAGGATTGTAAATCAGGTAACACTACTGCGACTAATTGATATAAGTTTAGTTTAAGTCAATGTCCCAAAAATAAGTTTGAGAGTAGAGAGATACAGATAATTTCTTATGCTTCGTTAGTTGGGAGTCTAATATATGCGAATGGATATTGCATATATTATTGGTATGTTAGGGAAATATTTGAATAATATAAGATTGAATCATTGAAAAAATCAGAAAATTTTTGAAGGCTGCAGGAGGCAAAACAAAAAAAGGAAAAGCAATGTGTCACACTCCGACCTTAGTCGAATCACTTGGTTTTGTCATTTTCGTTCATTTTCAATGCAAACGACATTCGATTGACTTGAAACATTTGACATTATCGTCGTTTGCCTAAAAATATCCAAATACTTGCAAATATCCATGAAACACTAGAAATACACATTAAAACACATATATTTTAAATTAACAAGTAGTAAAGTTAAATTACTTATAAAATATTGAAAATAAAACATAGAATTATTGTAAAAACTAACTACAAAGATCAGAAGTAGGACAACTATGTGAAATCCATGTATATGTCATAGCTAGACCACAATGACAACTTGGTTGCATACATTCTCATCATAACCCAATAGCCGATCACAAAAAGTAGCTATAAAATATTAACCAAGATAAAAAAGCATGATATAACACCAAAATATAAGTAAATGAACTCAACATATCTTTCATATTATTTGAGGAGGTCCATCCCTCTAACGATTCAATAGCACACAAGTCTTGACATGCTTAAGTATGAACAAACGATTTTTAATTACTCCATTAGTCAGTCTATTAAAAAACTAAAGAGTAATGAGATCTCATACTAACCTCATTGCTTTCAAATGAATATCTAACTAATATGTCTATAAATTTAAAATGTAAAGATAGAGAAAGTGTTCATATATTACACTAAAACCTTACGCCATGATTTCATCAAATTACATAAAAAGATGGATAAAACCGTCTTGTATTAAACAAGAGATATTAATAACAAATTTTTTAAAATTTTGTCAAAAAAATAAATGAATGCAACCCAACAAAAATTGATAATCATGTAATAATACTCGGGTGAATGTTTATAGGCAACACTACAACAAGGTATACGAAGCATGTTAATAACAATACAGTTAACCTATATAATAAGCAAGATATAAAGGGAATAATAATTGTAGTGTTGTATGGAGAAGTAGTCTATCGGTTCGTTCCAATGAAACTGTAAAAGCCTTATAATATAAGGCATTCATAAATCGCATCTTGATCAAAAATAGTTTTGATGAGGAGAGATAAAGAACACTCGTATTTTAAGAGTTATTATATGACTTTACTTTTCTTTGCTGTCTTTTAGATCCAAGGCAACAGGGAATAGGGATTGTCCCATGGCAAAGGGAACAAAAGATAAACTTGTTATTACATTTTAATGATAAATTCCATTTTTTAATTATTTTTTTCTAAAAATCTTATTTCTAAGTTCATTTCATTTGATTTTCTTTTAGTTTATTTATTGTTTTAAATATAATTATTTTAAAAAATTTTAAACCTATGCAAATTTACATCATTCATAAATACTTTTAAATTTATTGGGCTCACTAATTTTAAAAACAATCATATTCTTAAAAGTATTATCATCCAACTAAATACTTGAAGTTATTTTTTAATTAATTCTCCTTTCTTTTAATATAAAAAAGAGCGGGTGGACCGGGCCGGTAACGACGGCTCTTACCAAAATTTTTGTTTTTTTTTTTAAACGAAAGGGAAAAAATGTTCGCGAGGACGAAAATGTCACGGAGGCATACAATGGTAGGGTAAAGTTGTAATTTGGTCGGCACTGTCATGCCCTATTTATAACCGCGCCTCGATCCCTATCAACCAAACCCTAGAGGGCGACGCCGTCTGTCGTAGCTCTCTTGTTCTTGGATCTGTAGACCATAAGCCTCTGCGCTTCTGGTCCACTCGAATTTCAAATACCAGTTTTGTTTCCTTAATTTATATGTTTTTTTGATTCGTTTTATAATTGGTTTGATGATAAGGTGACGATTTTGGATATGTTTCCCTATTGGTTTGATCGGCCGACATGATATGGCTTCTTCAAAATGGTTGGCTCTTTCAGGTTGTTCTTTTTTTTTTTTTTTTTTTTTTAAATATTTTTTTGTGGAGTTGAGGATGTTTTGTAAGTTAAGTGGACACAGTTTTCTTCTTCTTTATGGGTTCTGGGGTTCCTTAGAGCCCCCTTGTTTATTTGTTTACTTTGAATGGTGGAGGAGAATGAAATGATGAATATAAATTGTTTCCTATTGGTTTGATTGCCGTTATGATGGCGTCAATGTATTAGCTCTATCTGATCATTCTCATCCATATTTTAGTTGTTTATTTATTTTTGTAATATAGATCAAACGTATTGGGTTTCTCCTTTCGGATTTAATCTGTTGGTTTTGATACTGAACTTTTCAACACTGGGGTATTTAATTGATCCGCAAAATTACATTTTTTTTTATGTATTATAAAAGACCATCACAGAAGTATGGTCTCCACATTATATGCCTCTTGCTTTGTGTTGAAAATTTGTTGGATTGTGAAAGTATAGTGGGTACTCTTTAGCCATTAGTATGGCGAGTCCTGCAATTTTTGGGTGATAACATATTGGGTACCCTTTGGACATGAATATGGTGCGTCCTGCAATCCATGGGTGATTGTGTTACTTAACTTAATTGCACTGTCATTTTGTTTGGTACCTTTTTTGGGACCTGATTATTGTCTTCGTGACGTTTAATCCTTACTTTTGGTCAAACAAGCTTAATTGCACTGACATTTTGTAAGTCCCAACTGGAGGTAGTATCATGCGGATCCTTAATAGGAGCATTTATCTCGAATTAGTAGTAGCACAACCCGTTATTCGCGCCTCAACTGGTTCTGCAAGATATGTTCAAAGGCCATGATATTAGGACTTAATTGAAAGACGATACCTAGTATTCGGCAAGTATGGTTAGTATTATGTCATTCTGGTTGGCATTGTTGTCACTGATTCAATACTTTTTAAATTTTAATGATTTCAATACTTCTGTCATAAATTGACTGTGGCCTTGGGGAAATTTAGACATAACTTTTGGCCGCCAAACAATCCACTTTCAATGTCATTTGTAACTGCGAAACTGGAGACTGCAAACGTGCCTAGTTGAGAAATTCTTAAGTAGGAACATTTATCTTGAAGTAGTGGCACAACCCGTCGTTATGCACGCTTCAACTGGTTGTACAGGATGTGGTGTTTAACAGGAAGGCCTTCTTCTAGAAACCATTACAATGCTTCAAGAGGTGGTTGACAATTAAGAAGCGCTATGGAATGGATGCTTCGGTGTTTGGTATTTGTTCACGGTTTTGTATTTTGGTTATGGTTTTTTATTTTACTCACAGGGCTAAAGAGGTTTGTTATTGAAATATGTAATTGAGAACTTGTTTTTATTTCCGTTCGCAAGAAAATTTTTATGTTTTAAAAAACCAGAACAGAGAAATATTTTATTAAAATTGAATACGTAGGTTCCGTTAGGGGTTATTCCCCAGAAAAGAGAAATATTTTATTAAACTTGTTGCAGGCCATGCAGTGGCGGCGAAGATGGGACTGCCGCGATGCGCCAACGGCGGGGACGACCTCGCGTTTTCTATCAATAGATAATGGTTTTCCTTCAATCATATATTGTAAATACAGTTACAAATTTGTTGGTATCAAAACACAATTTTGATTGTAAATACCGTTATTAATTTTGATTTTAAAACATGGGTTAATTGAATTACAAGAAACTTACACTTGATACTCAGGTTTAATAAAGTTACACTAGCTGTAATTTTAATTTCCGAAAATTAACTATATTATTTTGTTTGTTGGTGCCATCAAACAAAATGTTCTTTTTTAATCATATGAAAATGTAGAACATGATTCATTACATTTAAATGGTAAATGCAATTTCATTAAATTTGAGAAGGAAATAATATGATATCATTAATCTTAGAAAATACTATAAATATTTATTTAATAAAATATTTTATTATTATCCCAAGCTAGACTTATAGACATTGGTTATAATTTAACATTATAATGAGCTTTTATAAATTATAATTATTTTAATTTTAAGTTATAAAATGATAGGTTTAATTAAAATATTAATTAAAAATTTGTCACTCAACATAATTGCTTCTTGCATCACTGCATAGATTGGTGTTGCTTATCTTTCTCTTGCACAGATTTTAGATGAAATGAGAAATTTATTATGTCATTTGACTGTAACATTTAAATAGATATTAAATTTATTTTAGCAATAGATATCCTATTGAAGCAGAG
This sequence comes from Taxillus chinensis, assembly GCA_023512835.1. Classification (NCBI taxonomy): domain Eukaryota; kingdom Viridiplantae; phylum Streptophyta; class Magnoliopsida; order Santalales; family Loranthaceae; genus Taxillus; species Taxillus chinensis. Next base: position 51,505,193 of record CM042088.1, on the reverse strand, counting down.
ATGGACAGGGGGGCCGGCAGGAGCTATTCCCCCCCACCCCCCTCAAATTTTTAAAAATTTTATATATAATTTATATTTATTAAATTTAATATATGTATATATTTATTATAAAATTATAACTTTTCAATAGTAGATAAATATATAGTTATTTATATGTAAATTTAAATTTTAATTAGACATATTACATGTTATAATTTAAATTAATTAGTAATCTAATTTATTATATTACTAATTAATTAATTAATATAACTTATTGTGGTAAATATGTTGTTAACTATAATTTTAAAAAATTATCTAATTTGATTATAGGATAATTTGATGAGTTTTTTATGTTTTTATGTTATTAATTGTTAACTTAAATGATATTAATAAGGTCAAGCAAATAATCGCTTCTCCAAAAATAAAAACCAAATAAACCAATTTAATTTAAAACCCCCAAAGGCTTTGGGTCCCCCCCCCTCCCTTTTTCTTTCGTGCCCCCCCCCCCCCCCCCCCCCCCCCCCCCCCCCCCCCCCCCCCCCCCACACACACACCCTCAAATTTTTAAAATTATATATATAATTTATATTTATTAAATTTAATATATATATATATTATAAAATTATAACTTTTCAATAGTGATAAATATATGTTATTTATATGTAAATTTTAATTAGACATTTACATGTTATAATTTAAATTAATTAGTAATCTAATTTATTATATTACTAATTAATTAATTAATATAATTTATTGTGGTAAATATGTTGTTAACTATAATTTTAAAAAATTATCTAATTTGATTATAGGATAATTTGATGAGTTTTTTTATGTTTTTATGTTATTAATTTTAACTTAAATATTTAATTGTTAATTCTACCAGCAAATAATGCTTGAGTCTTGGGCTCCCATAAATTTAATTAAAATTCTAGTCTCATATCATCTTCGCCTAACTTCCGATGGTAGCAAAGAATCAAAAATTAATTTATAATTTCAACAATGATATATGTTTTTAAATTTTATATTTTTCCTATAATTATAATAAAATAAAAAAAATAAAAGTCGATAGTTTAATATGTAGATACAAATATTATTGTATCCACATAAGGACTCTCAATTTAATAATCACTTTGGACCTCCTAAATTTTGGAATCGACCCTACTAATCGTAGTTTTAGATAATAATTTCTAAACGTGAATTACATACCAATTTAATATTTTATATTTTCCCTATTACTGTATCTCGCCCCCCTAAAGCTTTCTAGATCCGTCCATGTATTGAATAGGTATTTTTTCTTACTGTGCATGTCCTAAGATAATTCTGGATTTATATTTTTTCTTGTTACATAACAAAACCAATATTAATATTTGTGAAGGAAATAAGCATGAAATATAAAACATGCTAAGCAATATATTACTTTTAATTCATACAATTATTATAACAATCTCATCTGTTTTTTGAACCCGAACACATCCATAATTTACAACTATTATTATCTTTAATTTTAGCTAATAATTTATTCTAATAAGTTACTTATAGTATTAAATAAATATAATTTCAACAATAATTTTAGGTTATTTTAACTTTCAACTAAAATGACATATTATCATTCACCCTTAACTCTTTCAGTAACCTAAAAAACCTTATGTCAAAGTCAAGCCTATTGCCCCCTGCTCCTTGTTGTCATCTTTGCCAGAGACAGGGACCGACACGGGCCATGGCTGTCCCATTCTTTTGGGATTTTTTATCCTTTTATTTTTAAATCTTTTCTTGTTCTTTTTAAATAGAACCCCTTTCCTTTGCAATTTTTATTCGGATAAAAAATTGTATTTTCCTAATTCTCCCCTATAGCCTCGTGACAAGTCTTAAATAGAATAATTTTTTTATGGGAAAATGAAATAGTGTCACATATAAGTATTTTTTTCTTTATTTTAATAATTACAAAACATTAAACAAAAACAATAACTATTAACAAAAACTCCAATCGCCTATCTATATACCACTTCCCTCTCTTACTTACATTTCTCCCAAAAAAAATACCTCCTCTCTCTTACAAATATAAACCTATTTAAAAAAAAAACAACTAGCATCAACAAACCCACTATAATAATTTGATATAAAACCATTCTCATCCATTAAATCTCACTTAATTTGATTACTTGGTTGTAATTAAAATATTATATTCAAAAAATAACTCATTGCATATTGCACGTAAATTTAATTCAACAAATTCTCCCATCAGGCAACGCAAACTTTGTATAATAGAGTTTTTCAAAATTTCTTTATGCCTTTTGTATATTTACTTGTGACTTAAATGATATTAATCACAGTTTGAAATAAAAATTTCTAAAAGTGAATTACATCGGTTTCCCTAAACTTTATAGATCCATCATTAGTCTTTGCTGTGTAAATTGTCATATTTTGATCCGCCTATATTGTGCCAATCGGCGGCTAGAGAAATGTAATTCATGCCATCTTCTTGAAGGACGAAGAAAAGAATGAAGGAAGGAAATATGAGTAAGGAAAGAGCCAGAGCTTTGACTTGGCTATAATAATTTGTTAGGTATTGAAGTATTAAATGAAAAAAAAATTTAAATAATAATAGCTAAATGCACCGATAGAGATGGTGTTAGCTAAAGTTATACTAAATTAGGTATTTATTGGTTTAACTAATAATATTTAGCTAAAAATGGACTGCTTTGTAAAATGAAATCTTTTCTACTCAATAATTTTAGCCTATGCTTGGCTACTATAGAAATAGATAGAAAACTGATTTTTCCTTGCTTGACAGCTATGTAAATTTTATGAAAAATACATAAAAACTTGTAAAAATACATTGGAATCTGTGCTGCCATTTTCCTCATTCAATTGACGTGAAAATAGGGGGAAAGTGCACAATAATTCCGTTTTTCAAAAATGTCCCTAATTTCTCATTATTAAAAATGTCACAAATTGATTAAATTGGTATCTCACATAATGTTATTTATTTTCAATTTTTTTAATTTTGATTAAATTATAAAAAATATATTTTCTATCTATTTTCCATCTCAATTAAACAACTATTTTTTCTACTATTTTTCTTTTTACCTATTTTCTTTCTGCACTTTTTCTGTATCAAATTCTTCTATTTCTTTTCTATATTTTGCCAAGAGAAAAAAAAATATTAGTAAAAAAAGAAAAAAAGCTATAGAAGTAAATTTAATTAAGTAAATATTACTGGCTAAATTTAACGAGGCTACTATCCTCGTTAATTTTTTTTCCCGAAGCCTCTCCCTTGTGTGGTCGCCATCACTTCCCCCACTGCCAACGTCGGCCTCTCCCTTCAACCACAATAACAAAGAATGGAGGGGGGCGACATGTTTAAAAATTATATTTAAAACTATAATAGATGTGATTTAGATTTAAGGTCTAATGTATAAATCCGGTGACCTGGGACTATAGTGAATTATTAATTTTGCGAGCGACAACGATCGGTGGCATTAACGATTAGTACCATTTAAATTAAAATTATACATAAAAGTAAAATCTTATAAAATTATCATATAATAAGTTGCAAAATTATCATATAATAAATTAAAACTCTATTTCCATAATTTTATATTATATATTTATATATTATTTTTAATCCCCCCCCCCCCCCCCATATATATATATATAAATTTTAAAATTGAGGGGGGGGCCTGCGCCCCCCCCCCCCCTAATTCCGTCCCTGTGTCGAGACGGTGACCTGGGACATAGTATGAGCGACAACGATCGTGACGACGGTGGGTGTGATCTTCATCTTCTGTGTTATCTGGGTGGCGGTGAAGGGCTTCAATTGGAGCACAGATCTGTTGTGGTCCATCCCCTTTTTTTGTTACTCTATTATTTTGTATTGGGACCTATTTTGGTTGCCACTGGTAGGGCAAAGAAAAACAACGAGAGGAGGCAACTTATTTCTCTGATGTCGTGGATTGTGGGTGTTGCGTTGGGGTTGCAGAGCCAAACCAGACATCTGGTTTCCCCCTCTCTTATGGTCTGTTGTGTTGTGGGTTTTTTTTATTCATTTGGAGATTGATGGTTGAATCGACTTGGCTTGCTTGGATTCGGCAAGAGCTCTAGTGAATGCGTGAAACCGTGGAAGAGTTGGTGACTGGCTCGTCAGTGGCAGTCCTTCATCGATGGTTTGGTAGTTGGTACCGTGTATCAGCATGTGCAGAAGTAAGAGAGGACTGTTAGGTACCATTGGCATTGTGGTCATATCATTATTTTTTTTTATGATTCGACATAATCTTGGTTCATTGAGTAGGCGAGCAGGAGCTTGAGCATATGCGCTGGTGAGTCATCTTGTTCGAGCAGAAGCTCGAGCATATGTCGAGGCATGTTCGACCTTGAGACTTGAGTAGGTTATCGAACAAGCATCGATCAAACATCAATCTATCACATGGCCAGATATACGAGTTTCTGGGTTCCGTATCCAATTTAAGCCTATTTTTTTGATTTATAAGTATCAACGAGAGCTACGACGTCCTAACGATGAGAGCTACGACGTCCAAACGACAAGAGTTACATCGTCCAAACTCCCATAGGACGTTTACCGCTCTCAGATTTCTAAAAAATTTACTCTTTTGCCTTTAAATCTTGATTTTTAGTCATGTTTCTACTTCCGCCTGTCTGGATTCACGGCTCAAGGCCCCTCCCTCCCTCCTCCGCTTTTTGTCTCTCTATCTCAAATATAGTGCGCTGCACTTTAAGTTTTACGTATTTTTACTAACATGACAATTGCCATATCAACTGGGAACGCAATTAGGACGCAAAGCCAGTTACAAATATAATTTTTCAAAATGAAATGGTATTGCTCTAAATAAATTAATATTTTATTAAAATAATTTTAAAAATTATTGAGTCAAAAAACGTATAGTTAAATTTTATAATAATAACATTTTTAATTAAATTTTAGTCATTCTATTCTAAAGCATTAAATGCTTTTGCAAGCAATGAAATGAATACACAATTAGTCTAAATGTCCACTAATGACACGTTTAGTGGGACATAAGTGGAATAGAATCAAATCCAATGTTATTCCCAAAGCAAAATGACCTCAAAAATCTCATTCCTCCCTCTAGAAAAAAAAAGTCACATCAAATTTTATTCAAGATAAGCTATATTAAAAGTATTATTTTCAATTTAACTAACAAATGAAAAAGTGACGCAAATTAGTCGGCTAAAATTTGCTGGTGTAATAAGTCATTTATAATTTGTAAAATAATATATTTATAATAATTTTATATATTAAGGGCAATTTGGCCACAATTGTTAGCATCTTATTAATTAATAACAAAGCTAATAAATTCCTCATTATAGTCTCAACAATTCTAAACAATTTATATTGCCAGAATGTGATCCTCACGCTTTAAGGAATTGGTTCCACGCAAGTTCAACTGAACTTAATTTTTGAGGAATGACCTGTCATAAAGGCATCATATTTTCTGTCAGGTGCAATAAGCATAGTCTTTAACCAGGAAGACTTGTTTAATTGACATGGGTCCCAAGATACTGCTTGGTAAGTAGTACCTTTAGCAGTCCAAGTGCTTCTTCTTGATGAGAAAAGGCACCTTTCCAGGCATGATATTTTCTTCCACCACACAATATAGTTACTTTAATTCACATCACCATTGGCATCCAACCGCTACCTTGGAGAATTGATTTCTCTGGCATCTGAAGTGTTAATGAATGACACATTGTGAGGCAAAGGTTGTCCCATCCCACCACTCTGAAAGACTGCACAGTCTGCTCATTCCTCGTAGATAAGAAAAGTGATCTTTCATTAAGAATGAGGCACAGACCTCTAGTGTCAACCTCACATTGGCTAATAAAGAACAGCTGCAAACGTGATCAATATCTGAAAGAAGTGAAAATTGGGAGTTTTATTTTGGTGAGAAATTCTGATAGTTGACCCTATATTTTCTTGACGTGATATTTCATGTAGTAATAATATTAGGATTCTCATCAGATATTGACATAAGCGAATGATTTGTTTGGCATAAATGAGGCATGTGGACACTACCTGAAGTGATGGGACATGGAACAAGAATCATCACCACAGTAGTCATTTTGTAAACATAAGTATAAAATGGAGGGGAAGGTTGTAATCAAAACATGAAAAAGAAAGCAATCATGGCTACAATCCCAACTAAAATGGCACCAGACCAAGCAAGGTCCTTCGGGGTACTGTATAGAAGGTTCAAGCCACATCTTCTCATGCTATTTGTTCAGATGGGATATTCAATTCTCCATTTCTTGGCTGAAGCTTCCTTCAATCATGGAATGAACCCTTATGTCTATGTAACATATCGGCACCTTGTAGGCGCTTTAGTGATCTTTCCCTTTGCCTATGTCCTAGAGAGGTACGTACATCGCGCATGCGCGTGCGTGCATGTCCCCTGTAACTCTGCTCAGACAAACAAAATCAAGGTTTCATCACATCACGAGTCATGATATGGCTACATGCTTTACCTGCAGGAAAATGAGACCAAAAATTACATTAGCAATATTTCTCGAGGTATTCGTTCTCTCCATCTTCGGGTACGATCTTTTGACTGACTTTTATACGATAGCATTAAAGGGATACAAAGTTTATCTGATAAAAGAGTAACGACCATTGTTTTGGGGGGTTAAAATTAACAGGATCAGCTTAAATGTGAACTTGTACTTCTTAAGCATGAGATACACGTCTCCCGCATTTGTAAGCTCAGTAATCAACACCATTTCTCCCATTACTTTTGTTCTTGCAGTGGTACTGAGGTAAAGCTATTATTAATATATTACCCGTTACCCTTGAAGGAACTATTATATGATCTTTCTATAAGTAATAAGCTATTATGTCTGAACTAATGTTAGGATGGAGATTGTTGATATCAGAAGCCCCCGAGGGATAGCAAAGATCTTAGGAACTCTACTGTCCTTGGCTGGGGTTATGATTGTGACTTTGTACCAAGGACCTGCACTAAAAAGCTTATGGGCTGCACCAATGCACATGAGGAAAAATGCTATTCACCAGGACTGGATCAAGGGCTCAATTCTTGCTATGGGAAGCTGCATATCATGGGCGATCTGGTTCCTCATGCAGGTAAAAATTTGAAAAAAAAAATAAAATAAAATCGCTCCTTTGTGGGACCTACAATATTTAATTTATACCATTAATAACACTTGCCCTCTCCTGAACCTCCGGCCAGGAGCATATCATATAATTGGGCTATTGTTCGTCTTGGTATAGAATTAGAAACTCCCTAATATCCTTGCCAAGAATTAATTGGAAGCTGAACCAGAAAATAAAGCAAGCAACCATGATCGAAGCAGCAATTAAAAATGTCAAATATGGCATAAAAAATAGATAAATCTAGTGGTGTCAACAATTAGGGAAGTGTGCTTTCATTTAGAATATCCAGATAACCGGTGAAGTGAATGAATACAGTGAGGGATCTACAAAATCAAATTGTCACGCCCACAGATAATTCACTTCCCATTAATTGACATAAATGGACATTAGAAGTTTCCAAATCTTGAAAGTACTGAGCTAAAATGGGGGCATTATTTAATATATAGTGAGAATGAAGCAAAAGCATAAGAAGATAGCAGCAGCGCAAAACAGGTACTAAAACAGAGGAGACCTGATACTTCTAGTGCACTCACCTATCACGTGTAAGACCTAAAAATAGTGATTTTGGGTTCTTAATTTAATAGAGAAGGAAATTTCATGTTTTAGAAAACTAAGGTGACATTTGTTTTAGCTGTTTTAATTTCCGTTCTAGAAATGTGATACAAAAATAAAAAATTATTTTCATTTTAAATCCTAAAATGCAAATAAACTTATATTATTTTTACCCAAAACCACTATGACATTTTGAGAATACAGAAAATAGTCTTCCCAAAGCTTCTTCTGCAAAAGAAATTTGGTACAACTGCAGCTACAACCAGATATGCGTGTGAAAAATTGCAGGCAAATACGATGAAGAAATACCCTGCACCACTCACACTTACTGCATGGATGAACTTTGCTGGGGCTGCACAAACAGCAATTTTCACTGCGTTGATTCAGCGTAAACCCGGACGGTGGGCCATTACATCAGTCCTCGACTTCGCATCCATAATTTATGCTGTAAGTACAAACAAGCAGCTTATGATTTTCTAGAAACAACTGATACACATGATTTCAGTAACATGTATATATATCATGTCAGGGGGTTTGCTGTTGTGGTCTCATAATTTACATTCTGCTATGGTGCAATGAAAAGAAAGGGCCTGTATTCGTAACCATGTTTAATCCACTCACAACGATTCTGGTGGCAGTTATAGCATACGTAGCGGTCGGAGAAAAATTATATGTGGGCAGGTGCTTTGATTGAAGCACGTGTGGCATTTCTTTCAAAAATACTTTTGCTCACGCTGATTGATATTCTCAAAATTTTCACTATTGTTCAGCATTCTGGGTGGGGCCATTGTCATGATTGGTCTTTACTTGTTGTTGTGGGGGAAAGAAGGTGATCAGACGGATCAAATGAAGTCCCAAGATGCACTTTGTCCACCTGCTCACGGGCAGGAAGAACCTAACATACAAAACGCAACTTCAGCAGGAAGGGGCACAATCTAAAGGTTACTTCAGAACATTCATCCTGCACTGAATGGAAGAAGTTGCAGCAGTAGAATTATCAAGTTTATCCAGTACCGACAAGCCTTTAACATACAAAAGTTCCAATAAGACATATGCGTGAAGATGTCCTCATGAATCCTGAGAAAGTAGGAATGATATAAGTAGCAGGTTAAGATTCTCCACAGGTGACACTGGCCAAAAGCAGAACTGTAGCTGCTATTAATATGTCTCCTCTCAGAAGTAAAAATCATGTAAACAAATAACTAAACCAGTATTCTCCAAATAAACAGAAACTGTTAGGTTTTATTCTCCTTATTGACACAGTACCCTGAATAAAAGCATGTTCCTCTCACTCAAATTCTTTAAAAACAAGTTTAATAGACATTTCATTTAATGTGTCGAAATTATATATGTTGCAAGCCATTTTAAAAAATAAAATAAAAAAAGGAATACACTACAAAAAACTATTTTAATATTTTGATGTGATGTATTCAATAATGTGAAACACGCTTTGCAAGTGTTTAACATATGATTATGTTCCTTTTTACTTTGAGATCAAAACAATGAAAAACGATAATGCTGTGAATTTTGGTTTGGTTTAGTTTTTACGTCCATCCAAGTAGATAGTCAATCCAATACTTTAGTGGTGAAGACTTTTGAAGTATGATTTTATCAAATTTGACAACCACAAATGATGATTTTTGTATTTTTATTTCCTTCTTTTTTAGGTTAAATATCATGACTTCGTGAAAAAAATAGAACAAAAAAATTTATGGAAAATCAGAAAGAAGTGTGAGATCTCTAAATTTATTATAATGAAATCAACTTCTCCGTTGATATAGGAAAATTATCGAATAATAATTAAATCTTGGGTGTTGTTGTATATATATATATATATATGTGTGTGTGAATCAATCCTAACAAATATAATACAAAATGAAAACAGAAACCAAAAAACATTATTACTCGTATTACTTGTCACCTTAAATATATAGCATGCAAACCCAAACCCAACAAAATTATTAGTACAGCCGCTCGTCAGGACAGAAGTTACAACCCTCGAGCCTTTTGAAGGAGCATGAAAAGGCAACATGCACTTAGTAAAAGGCTGTGACTAGTGCAACTGCCAAGTGCCAAAGGCTCTTTTGAACCCATATGGTCAGGAAACGCCATGCCTAGTTTTGTTTTTGTTTCTACGTATATATTCTCACATACTTGTAGATATGAGTTCAACAAGTGAGCACTAACAAAACCAAGCCATGTAAAAACTTCAAAGAGAATAGTTGATCTACTTAATTGCTTTAATTATTAATTAATTTATGCATTCATATTTACTACACACATGCATGCACACATGCGCACGCGCATGCGCACACACAGAGTCACTATAAAATGAGACATGGTGATCTTATTCTTATCACAAGATTTTTCAATTCGAGATATTAGATCCGCATTGAATAATAAAGATTAATAAAAATTTAGTATCAACTGTGGATGTGTATATTATGTATATAGTTAGGAGTTGATATTTCTTTGAATATTATTTCCTAAACCTATGATATAACACACATTGGAATTAATTTCAAAGATTTGGTGAAATTTTATTTTTCACTTATAATTATAATTAATGTTATTAATTAATCATACAATGGTAATTAGTTTGATATATTGACTTATCAAAATATTTAGTAGGGTCATTTCTATAAAGTTACTGATTGATTTAACTAGTTATTTTCTTTGGCTTCGGTAATTATAGATATAATTTGTTTCAATTATATATATAACTTCTTTTGCTCATATATTTGTATTGAATTTTTTTCTTTACCTATAAATTGTTTTAAATTTTTACTATTTTAAAAAGTATTTAAAGCTTTAAATGATCAACTAATATTTTTAATAAATATATAAAATATTTAAATTAATTTCTTACATTATTTAACTCGTTGAAATTAAATTTGATTAGACATATATTTGTATTTGCATATTAAAATATTATTACTATTGTCAAATGTTATTGTATCAAAATATAAATATATATACTTTATAATTAATGTTATTTTTAAAATAAAACATATAATCTTTATTATTATTATTACTAATATTATTTATATGTTAAATATATTAATTAAATAAATATAATAAATAATAATCATTTAGTGGGTAAATATTGTTTTCAGATGCAAGTTATCCATATGGGATAAAAGGATTTGGTTGAGGATTTATGAAGACATTAAAATAATAGTGAGAAATGATTGAAGCGATGGAAAGAAGAAGGCCAGAGTATTAAGAAGTAATGGGAGCGTAACGTGACAAAGAGGCAATAGTGGCTTGGAGTAGTAGCAGGTACTTGTGAACTAGAGTGAATGGGTAGATAGTCGAGTTCAGTTCAGTTAGTGTGTCAAATTTTCAAAAATACCACCGCATTTTTAAATATAAGTCGAAAACAATGCATTCATATTTTCATTATATCGTAATTGAGTTCAATTTGAACAATGTTTATTTCTTAAAACACAAATTAAATGCCAAACGGTGTTGTTATCAGGACTCATGGTTTTTTGAATTTAAATATAAAAAATCAGTATCTAAAACGGTTATCAAATATGATCAAAGTTTTTCAACTCATATTTTAAATAAAATAAATTTATTTGCATTCCTCATAATACAATTATATTTTTATAAAAAAGGTCATTTTGATTAATAATTTTTAATTAAAATTATATTAATTTAATAAAAATATAAAAAACTTATAATGTATTTTCTAAAATAAAAAATAAGCGTTACCCTTTTAAATAATTCAAAAAAATTTTATCGCAAAAAGGTGGTTCCCGCGGGGGCTGGGCCCATGCCTATAATGTCACCCCACCTCAACCTTTTACCCTTCATTTACACGGACCCCAATCTATTGCCCAAGAAAGATAACAATAACATAGAGATAAAGAGAGAGAAAGACCCTTCACATTTCCTTAAATCTCTTTAGATATTGGAGAGTGGAGACGCCAAGGTGTCTGCTTGTTTACACAAGGAATTACCGCTCCTTCATGTCTTCAACGCAGCCAGCAAGTATCACTGACACCGACCCATTCGGTCGTTTTGGCTGCCTCGCACGTTGCTGCTGTTTGCTTCACAACTATCTCGGACTTGACTCAACTCTCGTACGAGTACCCCGTACCACATCGTTCGTTGCTCGTCCTTGCTCCTCCTCTGTTTTGTCGTCTTGTCACAAGTAACCACAACATTAAAAAAAAATTCGCTGATTTAAGCTTTTATTGATAGTCGTTTCGCTTCATCGGACCAAACCTGTTGTCGTGTCGCAGGTACATTTATATTTCTCCTCGTCTATCGGTCAACTTCGGTTCTTCCCACTAGAATCTTTGAACTTTTTTTGGGGGGGCTGTTGGGTTATTGTTATTTTTTTAATATTTGATTTGTTATTATTTCGATGATATGGGTATAGCTGATTTTTCTATAATTAGCACATGTGATAGCTAAAAGTAGGGAGTTTTGGGTTGTAACTTAGAATTGTTCATTACAATGCATTTTAAGTGTTTCCTAGGATTTTTATTTTAAAGGGAGTACTTTTAATGTCGCCTTCATGGGTACTGATGATATAAAGGGCAATAAATCAATTGGGTTGCCTTTTTTTTTTTTTTTGGGTTTTTGTTATTTACTGGAGATTGATTTTATTTTAATCTATGCCTTTGAATGGTGTTCGGTCTTCAGGCACGTTCTTTGCTCTTCGTCTCCCTTGGCGTGTCGTAGCTGATTGATGAATTCATGGTGGGAGCCAGCAAAAATTAGTTGAAGTTTTAAGCATAGCAATGAACGTGAACGTCTCAGTAAAGTTGTACAGTTAACAAATGGGTGTTGTAGTATTTTGCCAAATTTTTACTATAAAAAAGGAAATTTATGCTGGGGAAATTCAAAAAGCGATGCTGGGGAGACTTGAATGATGCACCTAGAATTTAATATAAAATAGTGATTATTTTTGGAGCTTATTTTTTTAGTACTTATCTTATTAATCTGGTAACTGTGTTGATAATGTAGCCTATAAACTCCCCACATATCAGCTATGAGCTATTCATCCAATAAAGATGAATTTTGTACAGCCTTAGAACAATTTCGACGTTTGTTGCCTCTTTAATTGATCAATGGCTTTTTTGTTTTGGTAATCAATGATGAGTGCTTTTGGTCTCTGCGGAAATATAAATTTTGATATTAGCACCTTAACTCTATCATTCCGATCCTTACCTCAACTATTGAATCCTCCTTTTAAACGAATGCGGTAAATGATAGGATAACCTGGTTTTTGTTTTTGTTTTTTCTTCCAGGGCACTGCCTTAACCTTTTGAGCAGGTTGGGGGGATGGCCTGGCAACATTTGCCTACTTTTGGTCTGTAAATGATGTTCAGTAGGCTAACAAAACCAAATACTCTTAGCATCTTCAAATGGTTCTGGCTTAGTGAGTCATCTTTGACCACAGGATTGCTCCAGGATGTGGCTCCAGAACTTGAACTATCCAATTATGGGAGGGTACCGAGTACTGGCAGTGAGAGCCCTTCAGGGCTCCTTAATGGAGAGAACTTGAGTGTAGAACCAATTTCTGACTTGGACCTCTTCTTTGAAAGACTTTACAGCTACTATTGTGAGAAAGGGCTATGGTGCATTGTTATAAAGTGGATTGTGGAGCTGTTAAGCCTTGGTTTCACCATTTGTTTTTCTGGGTTTTTCTTATTAATCGTTGATTGGAATGGTCTACGCAATGCAAAGTGTGGAATGGATGCGGTTGAATCTGGAACTAAGCCCTGTGATCTTGCCAGGGAAGCTCTTCATCAGCACCCATTAGCTCCTTTCACACTTTCCAAGGCTATTGTTATCGGATATTTGGGAATATTTTCTATATATTGGATATTCTGTTTCCTGAAGATCTTTGTGCAGCTAAAGGTCATCCTTGGAATTCGTAATTTCTATTACAATAGGTAAACCTAATATTTGGAAATTTCTTGAAAGAAATGTTCTCTCTCTCTCTCCCCCCCCCCCCCGGTCTTTATCCAGGGTAATGCCTTAACCTTTTGAGCCGGTTGGGGGATGGCCTGGCGACATTTGGCTACTTTTGGTCTGTGAATGATGTTCCGTGGGTGGGAGAAGGATATTACGATTTCCAAGTAAACAGTTATTGTGATTTTTTTTTTCAGGCTTCATGTAACCGACAATGAGATTCAAACCATGTCATGGCCATCAGTTATCGAAAAGGTTGTCCAGATACAAAGTTCACATCGGCTATGCGTGCAAAAGAATCTTAGTGAGCATGATGTGGTGATGCGATTGATGCGAAAGGAGAATTACTTGATTGGAATGATCAACAAAGGTGTGCTTTCTTTTCCTCTATGTCAATGGATTCCAGGGTCTGCACCCACTGTAAAAGTCGGCTCAAACAGGCAACAACATCGCATGTTATTAACTAAGACCCTTGAATGGACCATAAACTGGTGCATACTTCAGAGCATGTTTGATCGGTATGTTGAACTCCATGAAATCTATTTCTGCAAGCATTATGTCCTATTATAGTTCTTCTTATTCAAAGTTATTTGTCTAGGATATTTTTGCAGGTTTATTGTGAACTTGTTCAGGCTCTCTATCTGCTTAACTCTGTCATTTTACAATGTTTAGAAGTCTACATAATTTTAAACTGGTATGGACTATGGACTATGGATCAGTTTGAAGTAAGATCACAAATTTGTAGAAGTTCAATATAAATATGTAGAAATGTGGGAAATAAGTATAGGCTAGAGGGAATAAGGAGTTAGAATAAGCAGAGTTTGATGCCTATCGTAGCCTGGGTCTATCATCTCTGCATCTCACAGTTGTCAGATGGCTATCTCATTCTGGGGATCTTACCCCTTTTCTGACAGATATTGATATATGCTGGCTTATTTGTAGAAAAAAATAGTACTACGTAAAGTAGAAATAGTCCCATATAACTAAAAATATGAAACTAAAAGACGATAAAGAATTCTACAAAATATAGGAAACTAATAAGAATCCGACATAAGTTGAGAAACTAAAGGATTTCTACATCAGATAGGAAATTCTCATATTATGAATCTTGAAGACCAAATTAACTTTTTATAGATTAGGCTTGGGCTTTTTGCTATAAATTTTGGCCTAAAGTCAACTTGCATCAATAGTCGCCCTTTTATGTTTTTTTTTTAAATTATGCTGCATCTTTTGTATTAATGAATTATGATGGTACATTATACATTGATTCTGATGTTCTCCTTTTGATGCATATACTTAGATGTTCCACGGGCACCAGGATGTTTGCAATGATGTTATTATGCAACCCTGTCTTTGGTTATATTTATCTCATATGAAAATACTCCTTTTTGCAGAAATTTCTGCCTTAAACAGGACTTTGTTTCCGACCCTAAAACTTTAAAGAAAAGGCTTATGATTGTTGGTCTTGTGATGCTTCTAGTTTCTCCATTCCTTGTCATATTTATGTTGGTGTATCTCTTCTTGAGGCATGCTGAACAATTTTATAATCACCCAACCACAGCGCTGTCTCGTAGATGGTCAAATTTATCAAGGTGGCTCTTTAGGGAATTTAATGAGGTAATCCATATCTCATTTGCATATTTGTATCTTGTTCAATCCTTCTCCCTCTGCCATGTATTCTATATTAAAAAGAGACACTATTGTGTTTTATGGAAACTAATTCAAATTTTAGTGAGTACACCACAATGGACCATTATTCTCGATAAGTTTTTTTTTTAATTTGTTATTTTCAGGTTGACCATTTGTTCAAGCACCGGATTAACAGAAGTGTGGACCATGCTTCTGATTATCTGAAGCAATTCCCTTCTCCCATCATTTCGATAGTTGCAAAGTTTATCTCCTTTGTGTCGGGTGGTTTTGCTGCGATTCTCATCATTATTGCATTTCTGGAAGAATCTTTGCTGGAGGCCCATGTAAGTATAGTTAATTTCAAATTAATCATGCATGCCTGGCCATATAAGTTAGTCATTAGTGTGTCACATCACTGATGTTATTTTAAAGTAAACAGATATTTGGACGCAACCTGCTATGGTATGCTGCCATTTTTGGAACTATAACAGCTATAAGCAGGGCTGCAGTAGTGGATGAGCTTCTGGTATTTGACCCTGAAGGTGCAATGTCTTTGGTGCTCCAACACACACACTATATTCCAAAAAAATGGAGGGGCAAAGAGAATACTGATTTGGTTCGGAAGGAGTTTGAAGCCCTTTTTCAGGTGGTCTTCTAAATTTATTTATTCTTCTCATTGCTTTACCAGAGTAGTGTTCATAAAATTCTTAAGACCTAGTGTTGGGGGGTGAATGTGGGATCACCCTTACCAGACAGCCTCATTACAGTTATTTTCCTCGCTAGGTATCTTTGTTGCATTAGTATCCAACGTACTTCAAACCTAAAAACAACTGCTGGTAACAAGAAAAAAAAAGGGAAGAAAAGAATAATAAGAAAAGATTCCCCGGGCTAAATCAGATTATCAAGTGTTGAACAGTATGGGGTGTAAGATTTCATTTATACATAGAGTACTATTATATAATAATAGCACACACCCTAGACACAATAAAACATGAAAATTACTAACACTAAAAATATTATTATCAGTCATCATTAGCAATGAGAGGCCTAGTGACCTAAAGGTCGCATGTTTGAGTCGGGGATAAATCTCTCGTAATTAAATTAATTGTATGTATATTGGCTCACGTGACTACTTTTTGCCGTATTTTATCACTTGTGGGAGTTTGGTGCATCAGATTTGTTCTTTTTTTCATCATTAGCAGTGTACTTAATTATATACCCTCATGTTGTTTTCTTTTTTAATTATTTGTGTTCTATGTATATAGTATTTGCTCAATATGTAAATAGATTCGAGGCCAATGCCTTACCATTTTCAAGTGATGAGGATATTTGACTATTATCGCTAATAATTTGTTTATATTTGCAGTACACGGCAATAATGGTAGTAGAGGAGATGTTCTCAATCTTCCTGACCCCATTTTTACTATTATTTGTTGTTCCAAAGGTTACTATTTTCCATATCTTTACACCCGATTAATTTGTTTTCTCATGCTTTCCTCATTCTGTTATAGTCAACAATTGTGTTTGATCGTCCATTTGTGAATTCTACAGCGGATGGACGACATTTTGCAGTTCATTTCAGATTATACTGTGCATGTTGAGGGTGTTGGTCATGTTTGCAGGTGCCCACCATTGACTAACATAAATAAAATAAAAGTTGGTGTAGTTTGTTTTCAAATTTTGACTTATTGTTCTGGAATTCTTTCATATTTATTTGGCTTTATATGTGCAAAACATTTCTCCTTCCATTTCCTAAACGTGCTTGATCTCTTGGCAGCTTTAGCGTCTTTGAGTTCCAAAACCATGGGACTAGCAACTATGGTTCACCACACAATGGACCGCGCGCCCAGAGGAGTTCCCAGGGAAAAATGGAAAAATCATTCTTAAGGTAATTTATCACGTTTGTTGTGAGATTTAGGATATTGCTTGGATAATTTCTCACATTTGTTGAGAACCCACCATTCCACTAATTATTCTCTAGAGGTTGCCTCTGGAGTCCGTGTTTTTAAAACCTGTAGTCTAATTGTAGCTTGTTTGTTTGTGAAGCTTTCACTGCGATTACCCATCGTGGGAACCAAATACTCAGGGAAAGCAGCTTCTTTTGACTCTTAGAAGATTCAGGGAACAGAAGTTTCTAGTGCAGGAACCTCTGTGGCGCGGGAGCACAGATTTAAGAAATCGAGCTGATTTTAACGGCTTCCTCTCCCGAGACATGCTGCAAAACGTTCCCAGAACATGCTGCCAGCTGGGTCGGGTGATTGATATGGACAAAAAATGCCACCCATATCTCCCTGACTGGTACTACACCTCCCAGCCTCACCATGCAACAAATCACGCCAGAGAAATCCCAGATGCGGCATTTGCGAAGGTTGGACGAGATGATGATAATATGAAATCCAGTTCAACCCGTAGTGGCACAAAATATGAGGAATGCGGGGGACACTTGCCTGAAGGCTGGTCGAGGAGTCATCTGGAAGCATCTACATCATCATCGCATTTGTTCCAGGATAGCATATTGCAGGATGACCCAGGTTATAGCTGGGGACAGCCCATGAAGAGCCACTGGTGGACTAGGACCAGGTCACAGCAGCGCTCTGTCAGTGACCCACAGGAAAGCTTTCTGGAGCCTCCTATGAATTTCAATCGGCCTGCTCCATACAATGGCTGTCACGTTATTCACATGGGCAGAAGCACTGAGGAAGATCAGTACCTGGAGTGGAAGAATTGGGAGGGGGTATTATTAGGTCGGAGCACGTTCATGGATGATGATGACCATGCCGGGGAAGATGTTGATGTTAGTCTTTATTTTGGCGATATTTATGGCAGCAAGCCTCCTGAACCCCTACAGAATTTTGAATGATCATTGTGATTCATTCCCCTACAAAATTTTGAATGATCATTGTAATTCATTGGCGCCTTCTTAGGCAAGGCAAGGTTATTCGAGGGCTCTTGCATTGAGTGCTCCAAGAATCATTTGTGATCTCCAATTGGATTCTTTGTTGTATATAATAAATAAAAACACAAAAAAAAAAAAAAACGCAGGGACCGCACCCTGGATTATAAATTCATTACAATTTCCAGGTTCCGGTGTAAAAGGACTATGAAGCACGTGCCTTTTTTTTTTTTTTTTTGATAATTTTGTAGGTGGCCATGAGTTTAATTTACTTTACTCGTTTTAAAGGCAAATGATGGCATGAATATTTTAAAAAGAAAAAGAAAAAAATTTTTTTTGAGTTTTTTTTTTTATATTTTTTTATTTTTATTTCTATTTGTAGGTATTTAAGACCCGGGAACTGTCGTTGAATTGGTATGAATAAAATATTTAAAAAAATAATAATATCAATAAAAATATTCCTGCGAGGATTACTTCCATCGTATATCAAAAAGAGAGTATATAATTCTTAATTATTTATCTTAAAAGTATATCTCAAAGCCACCCAACTTCTTGGTTTTTTATTAGATTAGCCTCCAAACATAAACTGAGTCAATTTGGCTATATTTTTTTCTTTAAAAAAAGAAAATAAATTAAAATAGCTAGTATAGGAAATCACATTATTTTGCATGCACACGTGATCAGTTATATCATTATTGATTACCCTATATGCATACGTTACGTTGGGTACTACTTTTTCATCTTAGGGAGAAAATAGAAAGAGACCCACTGAAATGCATAGCAGTAAGCTTGCCTAGAAGATAATCATATATATAAACCTTAGAGGGTTGTCTTCTAGTTAAAGAGATTTCATTTTGGAAGTTAAGTAGCACCACTGTGTGTAGTCAGTAACATGTCTATATGGAAGTGTTCTAAGCCGTACTTATTTTTGTTGTTGAGAATATGTTGAGCAGCTAGGAATTGTAAGAGGTAGGAAGTATTCCTTTGAAAGGCCTAATATTGTTAACTTTTTTAAAGTTAACCTACTTATTCACATTATATGACTGATTTCGTATCATATCATCATTTGACTGACATAAAATTTATATATTATTATTAAATACCTTAATAGCTAGGAGTTGTATATTTAAACGTTTGAATGACAGTTATGCCAAAAAAAATGTGATATTGGCTTTCTCGGGACTAATTAATTACTAGTCAAGATTTTATAAGACAATCTAAGTCTCATTGATTTTATAAGACAATCTAAGGTGAGATATTTCAAACTAAGTCTCATTGATTTTATAAGACAATCTCCACCCAGAAGGAAGAATACTAGTGCAAGTATAACTACTATTGTTGAGGTTGGAAAAAAGCATATGTGGTAGTGTTTTTTGTCATCGTTTTTGTCACATGCTATCCCATGTGATGTGACAAATTTAATCTTACTTACATTCAATATATATATATATAAATGTTAGGTATAAATCTTTTGTTCATTTGTGTGTATATTTGACGTATTTTATTAATCAATTCACGTGTGTGAATTAAACATAAGAAGTTAAAAAAGTCAAAATAATACTCTTTTCACTTGATTAATCGAGATAAATGAGTTCCACCTGATCAATATAAGTCTAAAAATTTTTCATATAATAGCAAAGATTTGATCTTGAATCCTCTCACATGATACAATGTAGAACTTGCCACTAAGCTTCCACTTTCCTTCAATATTTGATGGATAGTATAGGTGAGTGTTAGGAATAAATTGTGGGGAAGAAGATGAGGTAGGACTGTAGGAGAGAGAATTAGGAGATACATGTATATATAAATACACGTAACAATTGTTTATAATGGTATAGCAATTGAGACTAGTGGTAACCGGGAGTTGCAGTGTTTTTGTCTTCTCCCCTCTTGACTTAACTTTTTTTCATTTGAATGTGACAAGATGACGCATATCAATAAAAGCATCTAAACAACCGAAAACAGCCGGGGTTATTAACATAGGGCTAAAATGTAGAGGCTTGCAGTGATGTTAACCGAGTTTTGGCTTAAACAAATCATTTTTTTTTTGATTTCATGTACGAGCCAAGCTTTAAATCCGGCTTGGCTACTAGCTTGTTTAGGTTTGGTTTGGACTGCTGGGCTCGTCACATTTGAACTTCAAACTTAAATTTTAAATATTAAATTTATTTTGTTAAAATTATTGTTAAAATTATTAAAAAAAAATCTATTGTTACATATTTTTGATTAAAATATGATGTTTGGTCTACTTTGTTTTGGTTTTAAAACTGCACATGCATAATAGGAAGGTAAAATCAGGATCATATGCTATAATAGAGGGATGTTATAATGACGTCATTTCATTCCAAAATGACGTATTGATATGCATCCCTTGTAGGGTGAGGTTGAGAGGGATTTAAAAATTTGTCATGAAACCATATAAAATTCAAGATTGGATTTCAATCCGGTGGGTAAAAAAAGTTTTTTTTTTTTTTTTTAATTTTACGATATTTGAATTTGAATTCAGAATTGAGTCTCGGGCACAACAACTCCCACTAGGCATTGTAGTGATGTTTAATATTGTCAAAAGTTACGATGATAAAAAATTTTGAATTCTGCCTCCGGCCCACTCGTCGCCCTCAACATTTGAAATTTCTTCCCCCTCGTATTTGAAGCACTGCGGCTTAATGTCTAATTATAATATCATCAAGTCAAGATTTGGGTTCCTTTTTTCTAAAACACATGAAAAAAAAAAAGTAAATCATAATATTACCTTCCCCACCAAAACAACCTTAAAACGACACGACATCACGCTACGTTGAGAGTTAAGGTATGTAATTTTCTATGAAAATCGTAAGACACTGGCCGAGCCATGTGCAGACCCAGAATTTTTTCTTTGGTCAGTGTCACCGCCAACAATCCACACACTCATGTCGTGCGGCGAAAAATTCTGAGTTGGTGACACTAGACCATACCATACCATACTAAAAAAGTGAAAAAGTAACGCTCACATTTTATGTTCCATACACTTTAATTATGGATACAGACCAATTAAATTTAGAAACCATTTAATTAAATTATAAATCTCAATTTTAGACCAAATGATTTAACTAAAGAATTGACGGCATTTAAACAGTAAATAATATTATAAAATATTTACATATCAATTATTGATGGGGGAGATTGTGAAACTTTAGCATTAAGGTTAATTCATTCAATAAAAAAATTTAATTCTTAAATTATATATATAATCCTTATATAATGAAATATGTTACGGGTATAATTATATAATGTTTGAATAACTAATGTATTTAAATACTATTTGAATATTGAATAATGAAATATGGATTTACATTAAAAAATTTACAATAATGAAATAAAATCCCCCTACATGCAGTTCTCTCTTTGCCTTGGACGGAAGAGCCACTCAATATTGTAAGAACGACGTTTTAATTTCCATTAACAATTATTTGTCATGTCTACATGTCTTTCAACATTGGGTTAAAAGCATGTATCTATAATCTATCACGCCATCGATCACATGAGACGACATAACTACGTCAAATAATGTTCATTTGGCCATGCATATTTCGTTCAATGACTTAATTGTTTTAAAAATATTTGACGACTAAATTGTATTTTTATGTCAAAATCTACAGTTGATTTGACCAAATCAAAAAATTAAAATAATAAAAAACATAATTAATCATTTAATTGCTTTTCCTTTCAAACAACTCCCTTCTTTTAGCGATATTCTTTTAGGGAGTAGTGTGCTGTTAGCATGAGCCGTGAACGTGAATGTTGACAATGTCACTTCTTCCCTCGCGATGGCTACCCAATATATGCAACAAGAAATTCAAACTCGTTGCAGTGATTTAACAACATCATACCGGGTTTTTAAGATTATCACTTCAATTCAAAATCAATTGGGAAAGTAATTAGGCTATGTTTGGTATGTTTCCGTTTACTGTTTTGAAAATATTTTTTTAAAGATTATTTTTTTAAACTGTTTTTGGTAAAATTAAAAACTTTTTTTTGTTTGGCGTTTCTGGAAATTTTGTATTTCATTTTACTTTTAGCATTGCGTAGCACCACGCCGGTGGGGAGGTCATGCTGGGCGGTGGAGATCTCGCCGGGCGAGGTAGTGTCGTCGGACGTGTAGATCTGACAATGGGAGGGCATCTCGACGGAAGGGGAGGTCACGCCGGGGTGGGGGGGGGAGGTGTCGCGCAGTGGGGAGGTCACGTGGTGGGGCGGGGTAGTCGCACAGAGGGGAGGGCGTGGTGGCCGCGCGGCGGGCGGCAGCGACTCACCGGAGAACTAGAAAAACAGAATACACAAAAATGAAAACACATAAAATGTGTTTTCATATTTCTACACTCAAAATTAACTTTTTTCTAAAAACCAAAAATGGAAATAGATGCCAAACAAGAAACAATGGATGTTTTTTGTACTTGAGTACAGAAAATCAGAAAAAAAAAACGATAACCAAACAAGGCCTAACACTTCAATGATTGTTTAGTCATATATATGTTGTTAGAATGTTTGTCCTCGCTTAAGAACAAAAAAGTCGAGTCATATATAAAGTATAAAAGTGTGGGGGCTACTCTCAATTGTGGAAGTCAAGGACCAACGGTTGTAGCCTTCTTTCGTGTGCGGCAGTTCTTCAACCTTAGACAGCACCATGGTCTTGAACGGTAGTAGTCATTGTAGACAACAGTCATGGTAGACATCAACTGAAATTTAGTCTATATATGTGATGTAAAACGTGATTAAAATCACATGTCTTATTGTGAGACAATAAGAGAAGAAAACATAGAAAGCTTTGTATATTATCTTTCAGTAACTTACCGGAGATGAATAGTAAATTTGACCCCCTTTTCCCGTGGACGTAGGCACCTTGCCGAATCACGTAAATCCTCTTATTTTTTAGATTTTTGCTTGTGTGTGTTTTTGCAATTCCAACAAAAAGAATACTTTAAATGTCACAATACATTTTAAAGCTATGAAACGCTGATGTGGTGAGTTCAAAATAGGCAGTATCATAATACGTAATCGAACATTTAACTATATCCGATTCTAAAATATGTTGAAACATAAAATTCAAGATCATACAAAAATGAAACCATTACGAAAAGGTTTTAAAATGTAAAACAAAAAAACACATATATGAGTTTTTGTAATTTGCAATGCCACATTAATTAGTTTTGGTTTTTTATTCTTATGTCAGTTATTATAAAGGGTAAACATGGGTGAAACCAGAGTTATTGGTATGCGGGATTTGATCTTTTATTCTTTTTGTTGGTTATTTTATATAAATTTATGCAGAAATTAACGGTAAATTGTATAAGCAAAAAATTTAATCTAATAATTAATTTTTAAAATAAATATAATCTATATTGAAATAATAAAATTAATACAGTACTGATATGATAAAGTGGATATCAATATAAAATTGGCGTTGGTGTGAATGATATTGCAAATTTGTACCTTTCTCAGCCGGGGGATTGAATTATTATTTTAAAATAATTACAAAGTGTACGTATTATAAAATGTAATAAAAATCAATATTGAAACCCTTCTCAATATTGATTTGTCGCGATTTTTATTTCATATTGTGTACACCGCTCGTGTAGGTGACACGGCCCCTGCATTTGGGTTTCAATGTTCCATACATAAACCCTTTGCACCACAATACTCCTGTTATAATTTATGTCATAACAGGAGGCGACAAAGACAAGGAATTACAATCGAATGCAACAAATTAATCAGTAGGCCAAAAGAAAGAAGAAGAAGAAGACAACTTCGTCCAACATACATCACGGGCCCCCAAATCTTAGATCAACACTCCATGATCTTAATTAATAATCAGCACATATATATAAGACGACCGTATACGTTAAATTCTCTGCTGATCTTCCTCTCTTTTCTTTTTTCTTACATTGTTGTTTTCTTCAGTTGCACACCGTTCAGGAATGAGATTTGTCTTTTTTTTTTTTTTAAAAAAATTAATTGAGGAGGAGCACGTACGTATGGGGATTGGGGAAGCGGGACAAAAAAATAAATTAAGAAGAACAAAAAAAAAAAAAAAAAGACAGGATCGACAACGACAACTGCTTTTAATGAATTTGTCTGAAATCTACTTGTATCTCCCCTTAACCTGGACCTCATACTCCTCTTGCTGATCCTTAAGCATGTCCTCCAGCAACTGATCATCCACGTACTCAAATTCGAACACTTGCCCGCCGGCGGAAACGGCGGAGGAAGACGAAGAGGAACTGATGACAGCTGCGTCCGTAGAAGTGAAGACAGACGACGTGGTGACCGTCGACGAAGCCGCGAAAGAGGCAGCCGTGTCTGCTTCGGACGACCCGGGGGTGGTGTACTGGTACTCGTTTGGGAAGTTTAGGATGGCCAAGTGTCCCTTCAGTGCGAAGGCAGCACGGTCGTAGGCATGCGCCGCCGCCTCCGCCGTGTCGTATGTTCCGAGCCACAAGCGCGCCCCATTGCGCGAGGGGTCCCGAATCTCCGCAGCAAACTTCCCCCACGGCCGCCGCCGGATTCCCCGGTACCGGTACTCCCGCCTCCCCTTGTCCTCCTCCTCCTCCCCCGACCCCGACGCCCTCTTCCCCCGCTCCATATCCCTTGAGTCTGCTCTGCCCCCCTGCCTTATCTAATCCAATCAAACTTACTACTTAATTTTTTTTTCTTTCCCCTCTTTCTTTTGGTTTGATGTTCGCCTGCCTGGAATGTTCGGTCACACATGCGTGCGGGTATTTATATGGTGGCATGCATGGGCGCGCCCACGACGTTGGTTGTTTCAAGGAAATTTCTATTGGAGGTGCAATGATTACTCCGAGTCTATAAAACAATCCGTATGAATTAGCCGGATTAAAAACTGTATACTGAGTCCTAAATGATATTTTATTTTGGTTTTGTATATATCAATCATATTAATTCGGCAAAGTATTTGATTACTATACGGAGTCCTAAATTATATGTAATATTTACGACATAGTAGCATTTGATTAATTCGGTTAAGTTCAAAATATTTATTCATGAATGAGTTAACTGAATTAATCATGACAAGTTGATTGGGAAAAAAATAGGTGACATTATTAAAATTTAATGGTCAAATGTCTTAAAACTATTTGGGTGTAGAGGCTATCTTTGAATCTATGTTAAACTATATTTGATTGATTACTTTCTCCGATGTAGGATTTTAACAATGACAACGTAGATGATACACAACCTGAAATAAACTTATTACGAAATAAATATCATGAGTGTAAACACAACCGATACCATATTAAAATTCAATTGTCAACATACTTACACAAATTGATTGTAGGAAAGATTACTTTTGAATCTATATCAAAGATTAATTACTTTATACAACAGAAATATATATATATATTCTGGCTACAGTCAACTCATCTAATCAAACGATTATTTTTCACATACATAAATGGCGTGGGTTATTTTCTATATATATAGATACGTAGAGGTTAGTAGTAGGGGTTAAGTACCACTTTCTTTATTCATGTCTACACCTCTCTATTCTGTATACCTCTGTCGGGTACGATCGGTACACACATAACTTTACATCGGGTGCGGATGCGAGTTTGAGTTTGACGTCAATATCCCCGTCTGCGTGATCGGGTAAAAAAATTACCCCTATAATTTTTTGTTTGTTTAAATATGACTTGTTTATAAACAAATAACTATAATAATTTATTTTCAAAAATAAAAATATAATTAATACATATTATTAATTAAATATGATTACCATATATATCACTCTTGAATCTAAAACATATTTAAACTTAATAAATTATTATTATTATATATATTTTTATAAGGTGCCGTGCCTATAATATAACTCGAGTATAATAAAATTGCTAACGGGTACTGTTCTTACCACCCGTACTTGTCCCTATGCTACAAATAATCATCAAACATTTTAAATTTCAACCTGTGTCAACACATAAACGTGCGTTTTGGTCGGATAACCCGGCCCGGGCTTATTCGGGTCGGATGGAACGGACATCCCAAGTCAACAACAGTGAAGGTTGGAATTTGTTACCTCATTATTTTCTGACAAGGGATCAACGAAAAGAGTTATAGGTAGGGTTTATTTGTGGACCGTCGGGTCAAAAATGGAGGGGTGAATTTTTGAGATTAAACTCATGCACTGCTGTTAATTTTATTTTAACATTTCCTTAACAAAGACACGTACATAAAATAAGGCTTAAAAGCCGAGAATTTTTAAGGCATGCATTATGATATGATCGTGGTGGTGGGTTTGAATATTATTAAAGTATTTACTTTCTTTAAGGGGAACGTACTCATATTTTGAATGTGGGTTTGACCTTAGTGAATGAATCAAAGGATGTGATCGGAAGGTCACAGCTCGGCGGCGGGCGCCGCCACTCTGGGCTACGCCCTGCGGGGGCTCCCCCAGGTTCCGACGGCCCCACGCGTCAATTGCGACGTTTTTGGTCAGAGTTGGTAGTCACGGCGAATAGTAAATAGTACTACTGTGGGGAAAAGTATATGTGTATACGACACGTGATGGAATGTGTATCCGTACAAGTGTTGCTGCGAACGTTAAGGTTGGCACAGTTTTAAAGTGTGTGTGTGTGTGAGAGAGAGAGAGATCCTGCGTGTTAAAAGTGTAGAGGGGCCATAAAAACGCCCCCCACACTCCCTTATTAAATTCGTCCCTTCCGATCCAATTTTTTTTTTAAATTAATATTTTAATTGTTTTTGTCATTTATTTTAAGTTTATTAAATTATTAAATAGTCCTTTGTCAAACTTACTATACGCATGATATTTTCAATAATTTTATATTGATTTTTTTAATATTTATTTTCTTTTGTTTTATTTCAACCATAGGGTTACTATATATAATTTAAATATCAATGTTACATCAGCGTTGGGAATTATAAAAAACGTTTTATAGTCTATTATTGTCCTCCCTAACAAAAGAGAATTGAATATATATTTTTAATTTTTATATTCTTAAAACCAGAAAAATACTCCAAGGATTTATTTTGTAAGGAAAAAAAATAAACATACACTAAGAATTATATGAATGTGTTCAGTTTTAAAATAGGAAATGACTAAAAGAAAGTTTTATGAAATTGTGATTTATCCTTAAAATAATGTTGACTTAAAATGTGTACTTTTTTAAAAATTTAAAATTATTGTCTCATTTTATTTGCGAATTGTCTAGTCCATTGAAAGGGAATCAATTGTCATTGGGAATGATTTAGTTATATATATTCTTATTTCTTTATTTGGTTATATCATGAGATTATATTAGACTAGATAGACATCAATCACATACCTCTAGTGATCTTGTAGCGATTCTGCCACCCCCTACTATCCAACGCAACACAAGATGAACCAAACAACTGAACAAGGCCTATTTTACTCTTTACAAAAAATTTAGATGCAATTATTTTTTAACCGTTTATCATACATCATCAAGGCTATTCATGACAAAATTTAATAGTTGATGTCATCTTCCATCAACAGCGGCCACCACGTAGGTTTTGCCTGCCATCGTTCGATATCCATTCATCATATGTAGAATTTATTCAGCTTGTTGGAAACTCTATGGGGCTGACAAAATTGTATAACTGTGGTATACTACAACAAAAATAACAATGAGAATTGATACATAATTAAATAGTGAAAAAAATGGAGCAGAAAAAGAAAAAAGGGAGCAACACCAAGTGATTTTTCTATTTTTATTCTCTATCACAGTTCAAGTTGGTACCCTTCTCCTCACATTAGAATAACATGCATAAGAGTAAAACTATTATTGCTAAATTTAATTTGTAGCGTAAAATAAAAATGTAGACTTTTACGTATTTAGCAACATTTAGGCGGTAAAAGTATATTTTTAAAATCCTTTTTTAAAATAAAACTTATTTTACCTATTTACTTTTTTTTACCTTAAATTTACAACTTAAAACCTTTAAAAATGTTAAAATAAAATAAATAAAACTTTAAAACTCTCTAATGAATCAAATAAAAACCTTTTTTAAAAAACCTAAAAATCAAATAAAACAAATAGAACTATTAAAAACTTTTAACAAACAAAATAAAAGCTTTAATACATTAAAAAATTAATTTCAAAACTTTGAAGCTTAAAATATTTTTAAAACGTAAAAGAAATGTTTTATAAAACCTATAAAAACAAACAAAAAATTTTAAACCTTAACACAAAATTTGAAAACCTCCATACCAACAAATAAGAAACACAAAAAATCTAAAACACAAAAAATATAGTTTTCTTTTAGACAGTCGAAATATGGTTTGGATAATAAATATTTGTTCCTAATTGTTTGGACCCAAATAAAAATGATTGTGGCAACCATTTTTTTTATCACATCTTAAAATCAATTTTCAAACTTTCATCACGAGGGACTTTTGTCCTGTAAAGACTCTTGAGAGATAGTCATTCTATGGGAATGTAACTATTTGGACGGTAGTGTAGCCGTCGATGTGAGCATTTTGACTGTACTTGGGCCCGATTTCGAGTCGGGGCCCCGTTTGACCCGATTATTGACTTTTCGGAGTTTATTGGTTGACTTTGCGTTTGGGCTATCATTTGGGTGTAATAATATCTGTTTAGTGTTGTGCTCGTCATTTCGAGCGTTTTGACAGTAATTGGGCTCAATTTGGAGTTCGTGACCTCGGGAGGTCAATTATTGCGTTTAGGAGATCAATTATTGTTGGGAGGCCAATTATTGGCAGCAGTATAAATAATTAAGAAACTGCATTATCCCTTTAATTTGCTTGGTGCGTGCGTGTTTGAGCAAGAGAGAGAGAGAGAGAGAGAGAGAGAGAGAGAGAGAGAGAAGGTGAAGAGCTTCACTTAGTGATTTGGGGCGATTGGAGTTCGTAGATTGCAAATAATATTTCCTGGTAGGTGTTCTTGAACCTCTTATCTCGATTCTGTCTTTGAATATGCATGAATGTATCATAATTTATGAATTTGAGCATGAACCCTAGGTTTTGGGGAAAACCCAATTTTTGGGTTAGATTTAATGATTTAGGATAAGATATGTGGGTAAGAACTGATTTATATCAGTTTGGGTATGTAATTTTGTACTTTGTTTAGTAAAACGCGTGTTTGTGAGTGCCTGGGGGTTGCTAGGTTGATTCCAGATGAAAATTAGGCCAAAAATGATGATAAACAGTAACCTGGGCGAACTGTAAGGGTCGAAGTTCGTAGTCAGCAACTATGGAATCAGTGGGTTCATAGTCAGCAGCTGTGGAGTCAGCATCTATGGAATCAGCAGGTTCGTAGTCAGCAGCTGTGTAGTCCGGATCAGTAGTCCGGATCAACAGCAGTGATTCGTAGCTTCGTTCTGCAGTAGTGTTTCCATAGCATCAATCCGCAGCAGTGTTCCGCACCAGTACTGTATTCTGTATTTTGTTATGTGTTGTATCCCGGACATGGGTCCGTGGACAGTTGTATTTGCATACTGTTTGTGATGTAATGTTTGTATGACTGTTTAACTTATCATATGCATGATGATGTATGGGAAAGTACAGGATTACCCTTGATGTATGACTGTACAGAGTTACATATTTGAGATAGCACCCGCGGTGTAGTCTCTATTGGTGCTAGTCACCAACCCCTTGACCTTTGGGTGCGGGCAAGGGGAAGTCATGTTCCTAGTTCTGGGTTTTCTTGGAATTCGGGGGTGTGACATGTCCTACTTTTCAAATGTTTTCAAAAAAATAAAAAAAATAAATTTTAACTAAATCAAATGTGAAAAAACTATCTTAATGATAATAACTATCTTAAATTTTTACCTCTTTATTTTGTAATGATTCTACTTACTATCTTTTGGGAAAAAACTATCCATTATTAAAACTTATTAGTTTTATATGTAACAATTTTTTTAACTAAGTTAAAACATATAGAAACTCTTATTTTCTAATATAAGTATTAATTTTGGCATCGTGAGATGTTAGTATTTTTCCACGCGTACTGACTCTCAAATCTAACTTTGGACGCAGATCATACTTTTGGTGATTTAAGTGCACATTATCTGGTTAGTGGCGACCCTAAATAACTTAAAATTTTCATCACCATAAGATATTTTAAGTTAAATAACTTAACTTAAAATTTAAGTGCACATTAGCCCGTAGTGTTGATGACCATAAGACTACAAATGTCCTCTATGGTCCCAGCATATGAACCCAAACATAATCGGGTGATAATAATAGATTTCTAAATTATCAATTGAATGATGGACTGAGGTAGCGTCATTGGTAGTTGATGCAACATTTATAAGTTTAGAAGACTAGTCAGGCTTTGATTGAGTTTTCCACTAACTAGATCCTTGAGAGAGTAAAGTATTACAATTAAGAGTAATATAGCCTTCTTTTCTTACATTTATGACATTACACCTAACTGCATTCACACATAGCATGTCTATCTTTTTTTACAATGATAACAATGCTTTTGTCCTCTTTTACTTGGAGGAAATTTGATAATAACTGCAACTAACCCTTTGTTTGGTAAGTGTAGAAAAAAGGTAGAAAAATTTGATATGGAAAATTGATGGAAAGAAAATAGGTGGAAAGAAAAAGTATGGAAAAGATAGTTGTTTGGTTGGAATGGAAAAGATATGGAAAATATATTTTATAAAATTTAATTAAGATAAAAATAAATTATTAAAACAAATCAAATGAGATAAAATAACTATTATACCCTTAGGACTCATTCGTGGATCTAGAATTGTGCACTTCTTTTGTTTTTATTTTCAAAGAAAATAGTTATTTGTTACGCTGGGCATTACGAACAGAGGGAGGGCGACGGGAAGGGGGAAGTGGCGCTGGGTAACGCCGATCTGTGCGAGGGGACGGCGGTGAGGGGTGAGGACAGCAGCAAATGATGGCAAGGGCCGAGGGGACGGCGAAAGATGACGACATGCATTGACAGTGTTGTAGATCTGGGCGACAGGGTGGCAGTGGGGGGTGGCGGCAGATGGGTTGCGTTGTAGATATGGGCAAGGGGCGGCGGTAAGGGATGGCGCCAATAGCGGTGGACTCATTTGAGATGTGGACGAGGGCAATTTTGGCATATACGGACGACTGTAGCTTTTCCTTAGCAAATCACAGCATTTTCATTGTCAAAAAAAGATAGCCGTTACCCGGTTCGTTTTTCACCTTTTTTTTTTCTTTCGATGTGAGACACAACTTTTCAATAAAAACTTCATAACTCTTATACCATGTGCGAAAACCATGAAGAAAAGTATCTTTTTATATTTCGTCAAAATAACTAATAAATAAGCATTTTTTAATATGCTCCATTATAATTTTCTTTGAAAGTAAAAAATATTTTTCTTTATTATGCTCTGTTGAGCATAGGATTCACTCATACAAAGAGGAAATGAAATGATCAATCACTAGTTAGTCTAGCGAGACTTTTTGCTCAAGGGCAAAAAAGTATTTTCAGACAAAGTAACAGATCTAGCCAGCAATCCCATATCGTCCGCTTCAGGCCCACCAGACCGTCACCCAGGATTGGATCCTATGGGAGGTCCAAATTGTTGAGATCAACCCTTCTCACCACTCTCCGCCTCGCAAATCCCCCGATCCGACACACCTCCCCACTCGCGTTGACTTTCACGAATCCGATTCGTATTCGTATCCATCCACCGTTTCCACCAGACAAGTGGTTCGTATCGTGCTTGTGTATACTTTTTTTTTTCATTAAAAAAATTATCTTGAGTTTTGATCATTAAAATAGCCTGTTCATGTTTTTTTTTTTTTTTGTGTTTTTGGGTATCGATTGTTAGTCGATGGATTCGCGTCGTGGGTATATATCCAACCTTAACATCATGTAAGCATTTTTTTATTCCTATATGAAGGACTCCTTTTTCATTTGTCTTTAATTGATTTGTATTTAAAATAGTGTTTGGTATATCTGTTTATTGTTATTTTGTGCTATAGAAGCATTGATAGCACACCTGCTGAATACAATCTCTTTAGGCAATGGTATGTTTTTTCCCAGTTTTGCATCTATACATGTTAGAATTGAATACTACGACTTTTATAAAATCCTATCCCAAATATTTGGAATTCACAAGCTCAAGGACGATGGCCACTTTCTGTAAGACCTTTCATTGGTAATTATAGTCCCCATTATTTGGGATCAGGACGTACAGTGCTGCTCAAGCTTTGTAGGTTTAAGTTGAGCTTATCCTTAAAATAATTTGTTTATTTTTTTTCGAGTTCTCCATTAGCAGTAGATGAATGACATTTGTGTATCATAAATTTTGAATGAACTTTAAATTGACTATTAAAATTTTATCTTTTATCAGAATTAATCTATAATTTTCTTATCACATACTATGTAAATAATTATATTTTCTTTCTCACATACTTTCACTTTACTTAATGGATAGATATACATATCAAGTCAATTGGGGTACTCTTTTAGGCTATCCCCTAGGGCAATCAAATCCTTAGGACCGGCCCTGTTCCGTGGACGTATTCGATTTTGAGGAACCACGTAAATCCTGTGTTCTTGTGCAATCGCGTGCGTGCGTGTCGATCTTAATTTTACAAAAACATTAAGCAAAATCTATGAAATTAATATATATCAGTATATTTAATCCTACCCCTCGATGTGTGAATTATGCATTACATATTTTAGTCTGCATTACATATTTTAGTCTCGACTCGATTTAATTGACTAACTGCCAGAAAATTTTGGATGATTCATTTACTTAAAATTTTAATATGCGAGTTATTATTATCATTTATTATTATTATTATTATTTGAAAGGAAGAGAAGTACATAATTATTATTAACAATTTTTGGTTTGACGAGTAAACTTTTAACGCCATGCATCAACTAAATTGTTTTTTACGTAAGGCGAGTTCAACGTGACACACATTTTAAAAGAGTTTGTATTGATATTTTAAAATACGTTTATCTTATTTAATAAACAATTCAAGTTTTGTTTATAATGTGCATGTCGCATTTAATAATATATATTTATTTAATTTTATGGCATCTGGACCTATTTTTTTTTTCCTAGCCGTAGTATGCTTCCAAATTTTATCGTGTCAGAAATAGGTTTTAATATTGTTTATTCTTAATTTGAATTTGAAATAGAATTTTCGCTCACGTCACGTGCACAATGTTTCAATTTAAATAGGGCCAAATTTGACCCACCAATGATGAAGCCCAAATCTATTTGACCAAAGTCAATGAATTCCTTAAAACACTAAACACGGCCCATGCACACCCGTGGAATCGTGGACTACAAAAACTATAATATATTATAATAATATTACGTATGAGTCTTTACTTCTTTTTTCTTTTGAAGAGTTAGCATAAAAAAATTAACAATATTATTATCAATGGTAAAATTATAATCGTACGGCCCACATTCTAAACCCCCGCATACTATAGGCCAATGATCAATTTTTTTTTAAGTTAAAATTTAATTAATAATTTTATTTTTATAAATTTTAGCTAGTTATTTTTAATAATATCAAATAGTAGATTAAATAATTTTTTAACTATTTTATTAAGAAATTAATTTTTAATATATTTTTATAATTTAAACTATCTCTCTCATTTCTTTTCATATTATGATTTGGTGATAATAAGTATTTTAATGTTAAAATAATTTTTAATAAATGAAATTTGGTCAATAATTTTATTGAAGATCAAATTTACTGTAGTATTATTAAGTTTGTTGTAAGACTTTTTTTCCACATTTTTTTTATTATTACTCGATTATATTTTAACTTTATTAAATCCACTACTGCCCTAAGCAATGTTTTAATATTTTTTGCAGCCGACAATATTCTTTTAGGAAGTAACATTGAAACTATCAATTCTATTAATGTTAGTATTAAGTTCAAGATAAACGAATCAATGGGTAAACCAATGATTAATTGTCCATCATAGAGAAACATGAGATTTATTCAGTTTGCCTCCAAGGAAGTATGTTCATGATTTTTAGGTTCACAAGTATAAATAAAGTTTTTAGTTCAACACATAATTAATACTATGAATATGAATAATAATATATATAATCTTAATTATATATTTTTATAATGTACGGAAATAAAGTTACATTTACTAAAAAGGAATCCATTATGTTTCTTATATATATGATCATGTTCCCATGACTCATGTTTGTAGGTCTCATTCTCGAGTTCCAAATTCTCAATTTTCATTAGACCATGGGGCAGATAATGGCGGTTTTTGCCTCGCTCTATCCTGTAAAATTATACTTTATATGTGTTAATTTATCTATCAAAATGATTAATTCTTCGATAATTAAAATATGCCACTCCATTGTCATGGTCAGAAAATTCATAAAAGAAATGCCCATAAAAAAATAGACAAAAAGCGCACACTTGCAAAAACTTTTATATAAATGGAATGTGCAAAGTAATTTCGATTCAAAGCATGAAAGATAAGGTGAGTTTTATGAACTTTTTTTAAAAAACAAACAAACAAACAACTAAAGATCAAAGTCAATCGCTTGTCTCTCGCACAACATGAAAGGGGCCGACTGTACTGTTTGCATGCTCACTCGTACAATGCACTGGGGTGAGCTAGCTAGGCCCGGAATTTTAACATTTTAAGAACAGTGTCAACATATTTTCTTCTCTCTCTCTCTCTCTCTCTCTCTCTCTCTCTCCCTCGCTATATATATAGATATATGCGCATGAAAAGGTCTAAACAACAGCTTGATATTTTGGGTGCCTCTCCACTGCACTTCACATGACGTCATGCATGATTGTTACCTTGGTTAAGTGGTCAAAAACGGTGTTTCTAAGTTAAATAGAGTGGCGCGCGGGCCATTCGCTGATAGATAGTGGTACTGGTTTCCATTGTGAGAAGACGGCGAAGTTGGTGACAGCTTCCCATTTCTTCATTTCCCCCCGGAGACTACTGCAGAGACAATATCAATATTTAATGTCATGTAGTTTGGATCGGTTATGCCGGCGCCAGGTGATATGACTACTGGACGCCTAGACTGAGTCTCCATATTGACTCACCAGACATATTCTAGGCAAAACCCCCTTTGGTTAAACAGAGAATTACAGAAAAGATGTTTGAAAAAGGCTCGATCGCATTCTAAACATCACCAGCATAAAAAACGGTGAGTGCGTCAGTCAATTGATCTTTAGATGCCACATGGGAGAGAAGCTGAGACCCGTCCGTCCCGAACAAAGTGATAGTCAAATGCTTGAAAACAAATGTTGATTAAGTTGAAATTTATTGGAGATTTGCCTATCACAATCATAATTTCTGTACTCGTTTTGGTTGGGAATTATTGCCACCATCTTAGAGCTAGATTGCCATCCATGATTTCTTTCCTCATTTTAGTTGAAAACTTTAGGCTCAATATTTACAAATATTTCTTTAGGTGTAAGGTGGAACGTAATTATGAATATACAAGAGAAACAGGAGAAATCAAAAGTTTCTTTTGTCATAGTATCAAAACCTATCAAAGCATTATATCATCATGATTAGAAGAAAGGAGCTGAAGGGATTTCAAGTTCAAATGACAAAAACTATGATTCACCTGTTTAGATCTTATGCGTTGACTTCAAATGACAACTCGAATAATATAGTTATCTAAGTTCAATTGAAAGGTAAGAATTATGATGAATGAACGCGTGCTGTACGTATTGCATTAAGAGCCAAGAAGAAATATGATTTTGTTAATGAATCCATCAAACACCAAGCGATGATTTACTAGACCTTTTAGTGGACAATCAATTTAATGCTTGTCTCGTGAGTGTTTAATACCATTGAACCTGTACTTCGGTAAACCATATTTTATATGAATACTGTAATGGATCTCTGAGAAGATATCAAATATCAATTCTCTATTGGGAATAAATCACTAGTACAACAATTATAGCAATTGGAAATATTAATTGAGCTCATAATTCCCAACCAAAATGAGAAAAGAAATCATAGGTGGCAATATTTAAGATAGTGCCAATAATCCCCAACCAAAATGAGGAAAGAAATCATGGTTGTGATTGGCAAGTCTCCAAATCTTCAATAAAAATACTTTTAAAAAGATGAAAAATATTGTCAAATCCGCCTCCACGTCGGTTAATAACTAATGTCTGGACCAAAACAAACCCGAACCTTTGATGAATCGGCTTAAAATTGCCGGCCAATAACACATAATGTCTCAATGTCCAAGGGGACAAGTTCAAACCTAACCAAATTGGAATACATGGAATCAAGCCTAATTTAGAATGTTTGGTTTTCCATTTTGATTTTATGTTTTAATTTTATGATTTGAATTCGAATTTTTGAAATAAATTATATTCGCTAGGAAATAAAATTTGTTTTTAAAAAAATTATCTTTTTAAAATAGAATTTCCCAAAAAAATGGTAAAAAAACACTATAGGTGTAGACAAAAAGGTATATAGAGGAAAAGATTTAAAAAAAAAAAATATTTGAATTTAAAAACAAAATACAGCTTAAACTTATTTTCTATTTAAAATATCATTTTATTCATAAAACAATTATATCAAACACACAAACAAAATCGTATTTCAAAACCCACCAACTAAACAGGCCCTTGATTTTTTTTTAAAATGTGAATATGTTTGATGTTGTATTGCAATAAATATTCAAATATCGGTTTGAAAAAACTCTACTGTTTTTGAAAATATATTTTAGCTATTTTTAAATTTTAAATTCAGTTTTTAAAGACCTGTTTTCTTTTTTTCTTTATTTTTCCTCTTTACTTTACTTTATTGTCTGGTCTACTATATTATCTTATTTCTAATTTTTTTAGGGTTCAATTTAATAAAACATAATCTCTTTGACATTTATTTTTGCAAAAAAAAAAAAAAGAAAGCCATAAAATCAAAACACAAATATTAAAAACATATTCAATACGGGCCAATAAATTGCGGCGGAGCTAATAATAACACGGAAATCCAGAAAAGGAAGGAAAAAATGAGAAGTTTTCTAATTCCTTGATTTTTTTTGAATTTTTGACGAATCGATGAAAACTTCTATAGTTTTAAGAGCTCAATGGTCATTAAACTAATGGATTAGAATTCGTAGTTGAGCTTTTAGAGCATTTGGCTTACGCTTTTTTTTATCTAAAATTTGTTTAAAAATTAATTTTTACAATTTTAGAGCAATTATGACGTCAGAGAATGCGAGGCAAGCGAGGGAGAGGCTAATGTTGGCAGTGGTAGTATTTTAGTATTTTAATGAGGGAGATGCTCATTAAATATTAATATTTTTTTAAATTATACTTATGTGAACAATATAAAGCGTTCTCAAATTTTGTGTTTTAGCTAAAAAAAAAAATTACCAAGGCTTCTACTCCATTGGTTTCCAAATTACAAGGAATGAAATGTAAAATTCTTTTTTAAAAATAAATAAAATTTAAAATATAATTTGAAAAAGTATTATTTTTAACTAAATTTTAGAAAACTCAATTGGATGTTATTTTAGCAAACTCTTTATATACATTTTTCAGTTTAACAAGAATGCTCAGAATTACTTTTTATTATAATTATAATTTTAATAAAATAAATAATAACTCTCTAAATTTAATTAAATACTATTCTCTCTATTTATTAAAATAATATATTTTCTTTTATCATATTTACTTTTGTATTTTTTCTATTATTATATTTAATTTAAATTTAAAATAAAAATAAATATTTTAAAAATAATATTTTAATTAATAAACGTTTAAAATAGAAAGACTTAAAAGTGAATTAAAAAAATATTTTTGTTAAAAAAAATTACTTTAGTCATATATTTGAGGCACCTACCACATACGGCGGTATCGTTCAGCAGCCTAATCCGCAACAGTGAAGGCCTGCAATAGAAGCAAACGGCCAACTTGAAATACCATAATTGGGACAGTCTTTTGATAGCGAGAGCAAAGCAATGTCTTCATCTTGACGGACGACTTAAATAAGACGAAAGGGATGAATTTCCTTTTGCACTGTACATGCCAGTGTTCAAAGAAATGTTTGTGATGGGAGTGAAAGAAACCGTGAGAGGGGAAATTAATTTCACCACAAGGTCAAAAAATTAATTTTCATTTCAAAAAATTAGCTAATTTCTATGGAGTATGAACAATAATTAAGTTCATAGAGAACAAGAAATTAATTTCACTGCCATACATAGCAGACGTCTCCAATTTTGAATATATGCAAATCGAAGCATATAAAGAACATTAGAACAATAAATGTAGCAATAACATTACCCAAAAAATTATTTCATGGGGCATATTAAATAGAATAAGGATTCTTTGCTGTACAATAAAAATACTGTACCCCAAAATGATATTTGGGATTTTTTTTTTAAAGAATGTATACCAATAAAATATTATTTTGAAATGAAATGATGCCATTTTACGGTACATCCCTACTGTTATAGCAGCAGATCCCGATTAGAGCATCCATTGGTATAATGAATTTGAAATTAAAATTAAAATTTGACATAAACTAGCTCTGTAAAATACAGTAAATTTTTATATTTAAAAATTTTCTATAGATTTCTAAACTCGATTTTTCTTTTTCGCATCCATTGAAAAAATTCATTAATTATTACCGTTGGAGAA
Organism: Taxillus chinensis; assembly: GCA_023512835.1. NCBI lineage: Eukaryota > Viridiplantae > Streptophyta > Magnoliopsida > Santalales > Loranthaceae > Taxillus > Taxillus chinensis. The sequence continues at coordinate 51,466,457 of CM042088.1, read as the reverse complement.
ACAAACAATAATAATGTACAATGTTATCATATAACCTTTAAATATAAATGTTTCATTAATTCTGATTATTGTAATGGTACAATGTTATCATTAATTTTGATGGTATGAATGCATGTTTCATTTTGAAGATGCTCTATTTAGGAATAATGTTTTGTTGGAGGAATATATGAGCGTGTTTGGTCGTGATACTCTTTGTTTTTTTATTAAAATACATAAAATACTTATTTTTTTTTGTTTGGTACCTATTTTTATTTTTATTTTTGAAAATAAGTTGTTCTCAAATGCAAAAAAATGAAAACATATTATTGATGTTTTTTTTTTCACTTGTTTTCCGGTGACCCCGCTGCCCGCCGATGCAACCACCCTAACTCGCCATCCCGCATGCGACCCCCCCCCCCCCAGCTACCCCCCCCCCCCCCCCCCCCCCCCCCCCCCCCCCCCCCCCCCCCCCCCCCCCCCCCCCCTATACGATATTCCCCCATCCCCTTCTTCACGAGATTCCCCCACGCACGAACTTCCACGCAACGTTCCAGCAAAGGAAAAACAAAAGCATAAAACAGCAAACAAACAAAAAATAAAATTCGATGATAATTTTTAAAAATATTGAGTATCAGTTTTTAGAAACGGAAAACAAAATAACAGTGCCAAACATAGCATATAAATGTTAATGCCGGTAGACATGCAAATTTTGATTTCAATTTTTCCAGTTATGTCAATTCATTAATTTTGGTTTAATGACCAGTAAAAGCCTTCAAGGTGACTGAAATAGTATTCAAATAGAAAGAGAAAATAAAAAGATATATATAGATAGAAATTAAATAAAAAATAAGATGTTTGATGTTTTTGAAAAAATAAATAAATTTAAAAAATTAATATATTATTCATCCCACAATATAACAAGAATCAAGAACAAATAACATATTTCAAATACGGTGCCTCATTTTGTGGGTATTTGTTAAATATTTGAGTTTTTATGTTTTCCTTTTCATATTTTGTAAAAAAATAATTGCTTGGTATTATAGTTTTAGTTTTATTATTAAAACCATAACTTTTAAAAAAATAGAGCGCGCCCACACAAAATGAGTAAGAGAGAAAATGTTTTATAAGAGCAAAACATGATTATTTGAACCAAAGCCAGAGAGGGAGGATAAATGTTATGTACATTAAAAATAATGTTTACCCGAACAAGCCATTCATCTAAAATTAAAGGCAGCTGTAGAAATTTTTTCTAAGGTGTTCAGAGTTAGAAATTATTTAGAAATGTTCAAAAGATTTATTTTAGAGTGCTCAAAATTTTACTATTTTGTTATATATATATAATTTTTTCTTATTAGTTTGTTTAAAATCGTGGGTGTGTAATTTGCACACACCTACATAGCCCGTCCTTGTCTAAAATTAACGTAACACAAACAATAATCCAACCAAAAGATATTACTAGTAAGCTTACATATAATCATAAATGTATTTTAAGAGCTTCATAAATGTATTCATCACCCAAAATTGCTGTAACCACGAGTCTCAAGTAAACAATAGAATCTCTATTACAACCAGAAAATGAAACAAACTCCAACGGGATCTTACGCCTTCATATATGAGGTTTCTTTTATCGGTCAGTACCACTGCACACTGCAGACTACTAACGAACTCGGCGCAAACCACTGCGCTCGTGAGGTTCACCCTACCATAGCAATACAATAACTCAATATTTAGCTCTAAGAGTACTAGCATCAGTTATCTTATTGATTTCCTAAATTTATAATTTTAAATTATTTTTTATTTCTCTATATAAATACACATCACAAATTTAATAATAAAATAATATTTAACTTTTTCATAAATGCCGTATTTTAGAGATATATTTTATTGAAATACCTAATATAGTTTATGTCATAAGAAATAGAAGTTTGAATAACATACTACCTATTATAATCGGCCGTTGAGACAATAAGCAAATTAGTAGGTATTAGAATAATGTCATTGATGGTAATATAAATAGATGAATAGTGTGATAAAAATTTTTAAAAAAATATAAGGATAATAGTGTTTCAATTTATCTTATTTTATTCTTAATAAGCTATGTGAACTCATTCCTTTTAATTTTTTTTTTTGTAACTCTAATAATTAAAATGATGAAGATACTATGATAATAGAGCCAAGTGACTCAAGAAATAAAGTATGTAGGATTATGTTAGATTTTATTTTAAGTCATACAATAATGGAATTAGAATTTTCTACAATTACTATATAATACAATGTACTAAAATTACGTCATTTTGACATTTGTTATATCAAAATTATGCTATTTTGATATGTAATTTTTTTAAAAATCATTGAAACGATATAAAAATTATGCTATTTTGATATGTAATTTTTTTAAAAATCATTGAAACGATATAATTTTGATATATTGTGAAGATTTGAACGCTTAAATATATATTAGATCCTATTTTATTGGGTTTATGCTAAGTGTCTAAACGCCAAAATATATATTAGATCTTGGATTTTGATATAAAGTTCAGTGATTTGAATCTTATGTTTACTGCTAAGGGTTAGTCCCTTGACTCCATCATCATTGATAGGAGTGGGATTAAGCACTAATTGTACTTGTCGGAGTGTTGGGAACACCCTCTCCATCGACTGCTCTTTTATTGCTGCCTAAAAGTCACCATCCCAGCTGTGAGTCTGTGACTAACATCATCATTGGCCATCGTTTAAGGCAAATCCTTAAAACTCTTAATACCACTTGACGCATAACGAAAGAAAGATTGAGAAGTAAACATGCCGTTAATGGACCACAAAATTCTATAACATACATTATTCCTCCTTCACTAAAACATTGTAAGGAAAAGAAAAATCCTTTGCATTGAAATTTTGAAAATTATTTGGGTATATATACTTCAAATTATAATTTAGGCTTACTCAAATGTTTGCGTTAATATATAATCAAAATTATTTAAAATTTAATATTTAGTCAACTTTATTCGTCAATCGAATTTCCTTCAACACTTACATGTTTTAAAATTGATATTCCGCATGCCTTCTTTTTGACGAGTGCTTGAAATGAATGAGAGAACTTGCACAGACCAAATTTATTTACTTTTTACTTTTTTGTATTTAATTTTACGAACAGTTGGAATAGATAATATATCAAGAGCGCTCGCAATTTGCAAAGGCCTTTATTTACTTTAAAATTATTCCTTTAACTGTAAATAATTACCAGAAAATCCCCATTAATTGTCTAATAATACAGTAGTAATCATAATAAATCATATATCGAACTAAAAACGTTTTAAACATCGAATTTTGTCTTATTGTCTACGCCCATGATTTGATTGCATGCGTCTAGATTATATTATCCACGTACCAGACCAATTAGTTTAGAGAATGGACAGGATTTAGTTTGGTAAAATCATATATTTGGTGGGCCGCCTTTCTCCCTAAGCAGAACAAAAACACTGAGCCGGCACGAACAGATGAGCTGAATGCACATGTCTGAACATGGTGGGTACATGAACTTGTTGTCTTACACTTAAATCTTGTAGTTAATTGTGATTATCAAACTGAATTGATTATTATTAACGAGACGACTTAATTGACTAGTTTTCAAATATTATATATATGCAAAGGAAAATATTTTTTAAAAAAAAACATTATATTCTGTCATTGAGTTGATAAGCTAAGCAATCATGAAAATAATAAGTCCATCAGTACGGTCTTTGTATTCTCTTCTTAGAGGTTATCCATCCAAAAAATTTTCTAATCTCAACTTCTTTGACCCCTTGGAGCATCGTCAGTAGGGGTATATAAAGAGTATTTTATGAATTATATTAAAAAAAAAATTACACCTTCTAATTTTTTGGTTCTCTCACAAACCATGCAGTACTCCTTACATAGTTAACATACAACTACTTCGATTCAATCAATTGATATAAATTGTTTATTATCTTTCAATAGCAATTAAGTATAGTTGTTTCTAATGTTTTATTTTTAATCTAACAAATTCATATATTTTAACAAGTAAATGAACTCAACTTGTATTAATTTATTTTAAAACAATACATAATAATGAATATTTTGATGTCATTACAAATACATATTAATAAATAATGAGATAAAATAAATATTAAATAATAATTCATATATATTATCAAAAGCTCATTTTATTATTCTAAATTATATATTTAACTTATTTTAAATTTTAATATATATATATATATTATTGTGATTATATATATATATACACACACACACACAAACACACATACATACATTTATATACCTTAGTCATCAGTTAAATAAATTGTCAATTTTTGATTAAACTTATTGGTTATGGATCATCCTAAATTAGAATTTTCATTTATTCAGATTTTTAAAATTACTTTGGCCGACCAATTTCATCTTATTTAGTATTTGTCATTAGTTTGACGGGATCCCAATGCATGCCCCCACACGATCTGCCCTGAGGGGGCTGTCGGATCGGACTTTGACCGGACCAATCTCAGACGTCAGTCCAATGTTGAACCGATTCCGGGTCACCCGAATTTATATGTTCACCCGAATCCTAACTTCATCGCTGCCTGTTAGCGTGAATTTTTATTTTAATTTTCTTTGAATTTTTATTTTAATTTTAATTTTTCTTTGAATTTTTATTTTTATTTTTATTTACTTTGGACCACGGCTGAGAATGAGCCATGCGGATATGTGCAATGACCACCGGACCGATCGGTTCTACCAACTGCTTTGACCACAAATGACAAATTATAAAAAGACAATACCTACTAGTAATAGCTAGTAGTGCTCTTCAAAATTCAATTATTGAAGGCTTTAAGACTTGCTTTTTTTAAAAAAACTTTTAAAGGTGAATGAATGATAGAACAACTCGTCATTAACACCTCTCGATATACCTTATAATTTGAAGTGCTTAGGATGATTTTAATAACACCACTCGTTGTTATTCTTTTACATGACTTATATATCTCTTGCCATTAAAATTAATTGCGAGAAAGGTTATGTTTAATTAATATCCCGTATAATATCAAAAATATTATGCATATGCAATATTTGTAATTTGAACAACCATTCATGTTAGACTCTTATTTAATTGTATCATTATTACAATAAAATATTTTAGTAGTTACCGAACTATAATTAAATGAAATTCTAATATTACTGTAATTATTTTATTATATTTAATATATAAATTTAAAATAAATATTTGTGCAATCGATTTTTTTTCTTTCTTTCTCTCCGGACGAATTGATAGGGTCACATCATCACGGTTACTCAAAGATTACCCGTTGCTTATAAATTTATATGTTTACATTTAATAGCAATACTTAATCTTCCAAGAGAATGGGAGCACCTGTCAAGCTTAAATATATCAAAAGGTAGACCTGAGTTCTGTTTTTGTTGAAATTCAAGTAAGTATATATGTACCTCAATTACAAACAATGATACAGTGAGAGAGAGAGAGAGATCGGACACACACACACACACACATATATATATATATATATAACCCAATTATATTTCACCCTACGTACTATTGGGAGGGATATGTAGTATAGATGTAAGTTTTCATTAATTAGGATAGGCATCAGTTTCACGTTTATATATAAGGAATGCCCCCGGGCCACAAGTTCCATTGGATGGGTTTGGATCATGCATGGTTATTTTTCCTTATTTATTTATTTATTTGAAGGGTTAGTTGAAGTTTCACTTCCAGTCAAGTGTCCAATGCCTCGGACCCAAAGTGGCATGCGTAGACGGGTACAGCAAGTGACTGCATATCCTGTATAGTACCAGTGGTGGGGCGTCCTCTTGTACCCCGTATCAATCAAACTCGTCACACGTCACGCATATATATATATATATATATATATATATATATATTTCCCTATAGCTAGCGAATATTATTGTTTGTAGTTATTTGTAATTAATATACACGTACTCACGCACCCTCTTTCGCGGAAGCTATTTTGGTGGCGGCGGCTGTAATGTAAATAATTAAAATAAATTAAATACTTCCACGTTTCATGAAGGAAGGAGAGGGTTTGAATCGAATATATGAATTGAATGCATTGAAAGCGGTGACAGGTGGGGGAATGTATCAAGACTGCATCCGCCCGCGTCCCATCATCCCAAACCATAAAAGCTAGCTTGCAGGGAAAATGCATGGCCATAGATTTGGTGTTGTATGTTCCTGCAGCCCTGTCCCCACCCACCCGGCTATCCTGATTCCTGACCCAATCAACTAATAATTTATTCAACAAGGACCAGAGGAAATTCCACACACACGCTTATGTATCACCATACATTACTATATATACACATACATGATGTAATAATAATACTTATCATCATCAAATGCATGTGTTGCCATACATGCATGACTAAACATGTATGTATTCAATAATAATGTAGAGTATATTTGATCAACACTTAATGAAAAAAAGTAACATAACATGCAGATGACCTGACCAGGTTGGAAGAATTTCCTTTGAGCCTGCAGTCCAACCCAATCCTTTTCTAATTTATTTTTAATGTGCAAAACAAAGCCTGCTTCGAATTTGCTTGCTAACTGTCAATACATGACGACAACAGGGAACGATGGGTGTCGCTCTCATCGCTGTCGATTGAGTGTTTGAAGACTTGAAAACTCATCAATTCATCATCAAACCTTGTTAACTGCCCATATATGTTGCACTTTATTTAATTTAATTGGCTCCCCTTGGCTCAGCCTTAAAATGGTTTACGCAACCCTAATTATTATTTTAATTACACCTGGGGGTGTGAGCGTGTTTTTACTTAAACGAGTCAGTAACTATTTTTAATTAAAGTAAAAGTTATTATCAATTTTAACTTAAATTTTATAAAATTTTTCTCTAAATTATAACATAAGGTATATTTTAATTTTAGTAAAAATTAAATTAAATTATAATTTAAAAAACATATAATATTTTTAAAAAAAATAAAACTAAGTTAGAAAAAATTTTTATGCAATTAAAATTAACTAAAATTATTAAAATTTTATTAACTAGAATATATCTAATAAATTAAATATTTATTTTAATAAAAACAAATTACCAATCTCTCAAGATGATCGTATTAATTAATTTGGCAAAGCTCCAAAGACCAAAAACCAACCCAAGGAAGCTTAAGTGCGTGACGGACTATGACGTAGCCAATGTGCCTGCCACAGTGGATGCTACCTGGAACGCTGTCATGCCCTTCATAATTTTATCTCTATTTTATAAAATTAATAATATATTATTTAATATATTTTATTCATCATTCTTCATCTCTATTTTTATTTTATATTTACTATTTTTTTATTTATTACAACTAATAAAAAATACACATACATAAAAAATATAATAAAAAATTATTTAAATAATAAATAATAATCCTTAAATATAAAAAATTTCTCTTAAATTTTTTATACAAAAGTTAATTTTTTCTTAAATTAAAAAAACTATATTTTGGAGAAGAATGTTTTATATATAACATTTTCTCTTTTGATGTTTAAAAAAAAAAAAAAAGGTTACTCTTGCGTCACGCTTGACTCACGTGCACTGCCGTCTGAACTTTGGTGTTTTTTTTTTTATACTTAAATTGGTTTTTATTAGGTTGGTTATTATTTAAGGGGTGGGCACAACCAAACCAAAGACGCAACTACATTGCAGTGAACTGAGAGGCCATAACTGAGACAATAGACGTTAGGAACACATATTCATGTTCAGCTCAAACATGGACTTCTCAAGTACCCCTTTCCCTCAATGCTCCTACTACTTGCCGGCGGCGCAACCCGACCAGTGGGACGGTGGTGATCACCACCAGCAGCAGCCGCCCTGCCCCGCCAATTCTCTCCCCTTCAACGTCAACGACTCCCAGGAAATGCTCCTCTACGGGGTCATCGCCGAGGCAACCACGTCCACAGGGCCATCGGAAACCGCCGGCCGGGAGGACGGCGAGGAGGAGACCAGCAGGGAGAAGCCGTACAGGGGGGTGAGGCGGCGGCCGTGGGGCAAGTACGCGGCGGAGATAAGGGACTCCACCCGGCAAGGGGTGCGGGTCTGGCTGGGGACGTTCGACAGCGCGGAGGCGGCGGCATTGGCCTATGACCAGGCAGCTTTCGCGATGAGGGGCTCCTCCGCCGTGCTTAATTTCCCGGTGGAGAGGGTGGCGGAGTCCCTTCGGGAGATGGAGTGCTGCGGCGAAGGAAGCGGCGGAGAGGCGGAGGATAACTGCTCCCCGGTGGTGGCGCTGAAGAGGAAGCACTCAATGAAAAAGAAGTCTATGGGGAAGAGCAGGGGGAGGGGGAGCAAGGAGGGAGGGGAAGGGACGCAGGAAAACGTCGTCGTATTTGAGGACCTAGGGACTGAATATTTGGAGCAACTGCTAAGGTTTTCACAGAGTGGCGGCTGTGGATGAGCACAAGGTCATTCTGGCCACTCTCCCTTTTTGTTCTTACTTCTGTATTGTTGCCTTGTTGCCTGCCGGAGACCTTTTTTTGTGTCTCACCCCCACCCCCGCCCCCCCTTAATTTTCTTGTCTTTTGTTACTTATATTTTTATTTTATTTCTCATTTTAATTTGCAAAATCATTGTGTGTGTTACAAATCACAATTCCTACTATTGGGATGGTATGATGAATCAACGTGGGCTAGCCCCTGCAGCCTTTTGTTTTCAACCCCATGTTTTGCTTAACTCCTATAAAACAATAATGTAGATTCTTGTCAAAGCTTTGCCTTGTGCGTTTGTTGTTTTTTTGTGTCTTTTTAGTTTTCTTTTTCTTATTACTAGCTATATGCCATCAGAACCTCCCCCAGCATACAACCTTAAACCTTCCAAAAACAGAGATGAAGAGAAAAAATGTTTGTCAGTACAGGCACTTACCTGATCAGATGCTGTCTTACCCAACTTTATAATAAAACCTAGGGCAACCATGTTTTTCTACGGCTTGCTCCCCTCTTTAATGTTGCACTAAATGTTTTAAAAAATAATAATAATGCTTCATGCACGTGCTTATTTATCATGAGGCTGATATTTGATAGTCACGTGCGTTTTTTGTTTTACATATTCGTTGTCTCACTCTCAGCTATACATTGTCTCACGTATATATCTTAGGCTTATGTTTCAATAAATTTTTATAATCCATTCTTGGTTCTGTGACTTTGAGAAGCCATATATGATGAACAAAGCATCATATTATCAGTTTTTCAACTCTTCATATTTCACTGAGGCAGGCCTATGGATGACATGAAAATAAGAGGCTATGGGAACTTAGAAAACTTATGAAGTTAGTAAATTTTATCATGTGTAGATATATACCAGGGAAAATTATCCCTTTCGGCTTATAAGTTGAAGTCAAGTACTGGTTTTGTGGCCATACCTTTAGATTAATTTGGTCAATCTAGTGTACAGATCCCCGAGGTTATGGATCTAGTACTCCAATAATGGTTGGAGGTGTGATCTTTGTACTTGGATCAACTTCTGCCACACAAAAGAAGAAAACAACGAAAACCAGTTAGTTCACTCCCAACTGAAAATGCATTTGAAAAAGAATGAAAACCAATTACTTGAAGTTATTTTCACTCATAACTAATGGTCCTTAGGTTGGGTTTTTCAAGTAGATAAGGATTATCGTCCTATATTTCAACCGATATCACATTGATATGGGCGTGGAAATGCATTGAGAGGCTGGGACAAGAATTTAGAACATTGTAATCCTTCCAAGAGTTGCATCAGAAAACTTACAACTGATCAAGAAATTACCAATGTCGTCAAATTGTTTTCAAACCCAGAACAAAATGCAACAAAGTTGAAACCATTTGGAAGTTCATATATACATATGCGAGAACCATGCAGTAACTTTAATATTAGTCTCACGTCCACAGGAAGCATAGACACAATCTGTGCAGTAACTTAGGGAAATTGGTCACAAACGTACTCTTCCTTCCAATATGTGGTCTTGCCTTTTTCCCTTTGGAGATGTGAGACAATACCATCTCAACAATAAGATAATAGCCAAACAATACATGGGTCCTTTGAAGAAAGGAATGAAATGAGATTGGAATCACAGTTGCATTGAAAACATTCAGTGGAATAGCAAATGAAAATAACGATAATAATAATAGCCATTGTTGAAACATTGATAATAAAGAGAAAAGAAAACCTTCAAATCGGAGCATCCAATTACGCACCTCCGCGTATGATTTTTTTAAATGACAATGGCATACTCGAATCCCTGGTATTCCATATAAGGGCTCTTAAAAAAATTTGACAGTGAGACATCATCACTTTAAAAATTTTCAAATTTCAAAATGGCAATGCTTTTTTCCTCCGGGATTTTCACAAAAGAACACACCCAAGGATCTTGAAGGCATAGGATTTTGCAAAGAGGAAAAGGGTGAGATACCCTTTATGCGAATTTATTTCAAGCTTTTAAAATCGACTATATATATATATGAATGGAAAAAAAATGACCAGCAAATTTTCACACGATACAATATGGAATGGAACTACCCAATTTAGTCCCTGAAAAATCGACTAATCTGAGCCTATAAATATTTATTTAGTCTTCAACATTTTAATGGAGGCAAAATCGCATAAATCAAAGCTTAATTTTGGATGATTTTCCCATCAATACGGATGAACATCTTTAATATAGTACGGTGTCCACCACGAAAACCATCCAACAAACATGGAGCGATCCAAACAAAATAATCCAATTTAAAAACGAACTTTAAACAAGTTTATGCAATGGAGACTGAGAAAGACAGAGAGAGAGAGAGAGACTAGAGAGAGAGAGAGCTAACGCGGGGAAGGCGAGAGAGCACTCTATCTTCTTCGCCATCAGATTTTGCAGGGGGAAGTCCCGGAGCCGCTGGGGTGGGATTGTGCGTTGGGCCTGCTGGATAGGATATGAAATTTGCAGAGGCGAGGCCGGGGCTCAGGGCCCTGGTGGGGACACTTGCAAATTTGCTTGGGCTTGCTTGCCTTTCGGCCCCAAAGTATCATAAGATTTAGCTAATTTGGAGTTTAATTAGCAACACAGTGGCAGTAATTTTTAATTTAAAAAAAAGGTTTTATAAAGGGTTACACATATTGGGAATGAGATTAGCATAAATAAATAGAAAAAATCAAAACATAGTCCCTAAAATAGTACTGCATTACAAGTCCTTTGATTTTAATTAAAACGGCACCGTTTTAATTAAAATGTCATTGATTAAAATGACAATATTTCGATCAAAATATAAGACTTGTAATGTGATATCTATTTTAGGAACTATAAGTAATATTGCTCAAATAAATAAAAGAGACAATAAACTCAAAAGTGTTAGCCTATTTTATTCTAAAACTTAATTTTATATTTATAATAATAAAATGCAGCCGATCTCCTCGTTTACTTTTATTGATTTTAAAAAAAATCAAACCTATATTTATAAAGAAATATATTTCAAACAAAAATTTATTATACATTTCTCTCCCCTTTGAAGATACTCTAGAAATTGTCAAATATAAGTTAAATTTTTGTAGATGCATTATGTGTGGGCACTAGGCTCATCTAATATATAAGTCACTCAATGTTATAATTCAAATAGACATTTATAGCTTGTTTGTTAGGTGAAAATAAAATGAAATGGAATGAAATCAATCCATTTTAGACAAGTCACATAGGAATCATTTATTAACTTGTGAATCACATTCCTTTTAATAGGATTAATTCGTTATCTCAAGTTTTGAAATATTTCCACGTTTGTAGAAATCAACTTCCAATCATACCTTTAAAAAATGCGCCACTTGTGAAACCTAGCTAGAACAAGTTGAACAAATTTCCATTCATCGAAGAAGCCTTAAATTATGTCCTCAAAACCTGGTTTATGCTCTTTGATCCTACCAAGAAGGCCAAGAATGACATCGATACCTCACAAACGTAATTTTTGAAACGATATAAAATAAAATACAGTAGCAAATCTCATACGTGTGTAGTCATGCCTCTAGTCCTACCTCAACTCGATTGAGGTTTTCATTATCATTGTTGACAAAGAGGTAAAACTTCTAAGAGGATGCATGTGATGAAGTAGAGGTTCCAAAGAGAAGTGAGCCCTAAGGACCAAGAATTGGCCTTTCTGTAGGCCAGTGGCAGGAAATTGATGGGCGGTTGAAGAACACATTGGACTAGTAAGTATGGAGCATTAAGCAAAAGCTATAATGCGAATGGCTTGACTAAACTAAATAAAATATCATTAAGTTATATAGATTGTCACAAATAAGATAACTTATTATAATATTATTTACTATAGTAAACAACTAAGTAGTAGCGCTCGGGAGCCAACACAATAATAGGAAAGAAAGAAAAATTGTCAAGTTTAAAAGAAAAAGGAAGATGTAGATGCAAATCAACACAACAAAATGAAGATTAAAAAAATAAAATTATAATGTAACAACATATTAAAAGAAAACATCAAAGTCAAAGGCTCAAAGTATAAAGCTGAATATTCAACTTTTTTAAAATTATATATATAATAAAAACATATAAAAAGCAAAGTTGCAATTTTACATTGAATATTAAATTATCGTAGAATACAAAAAAAATATAAATGATATCACCCACTACAACATTAAGCAACATTATTTATTTATGACTTTATTTAAATTTATTGATGACATGATGTCGTCTAATTTGATTGATCTTCTATAAGTTATCAGTTGTCATTATTATACTTTTGTATATTGACACTTTGGAAAAGAATTCCATGGGCAACATTTTTAAATCCATTCTCTACTTGCTAGTGGTTTGAGTTATCCGGTAACATATTTTCCCATTTTAATGCTACTTACAAATTGTCATCAGCCTTCCATGTTGTCAAAACTTGTTGTATAACCCATAGTATTCCAATCAATACTAGTTCGAAAAATGAGTTTATAATGATGACCATCACCTCTGAGTTGTACGTAGCTCTAAGCTATCATATGCAAAAATATCATTAAGTGTTAAAAAATATTAAGTTAAGTTTCAATCCATTATAATGAGTTTCAATGACCCATCAACATGTTTCTGTGACAAAATATATAAAAATCAAAATTAAAATGTATCGACCAGAGATTAGTTTTGTTATGGAAATGTTAGACCAATATGAAAGTAATTCTGGAATAAACAATAAAAAAGTTGCAAAAGAAAGTACTTAAATATTTACAATGCATTAAGGATTACATGCTTATATATAAGAACTTCAACCACCTTAAGGTGATTAAGTATTCAAATTCAAACTATACAAGTTGTGTAGATTTAAAAAAATCTACATTAATTATATGTTCATACTAGTTAGAGGTGCAATTTCATGAAAAATTGAAAAACATCATGTCATTGTGACTTCTACTATGGAGGTTGAATTTATGACATGCTTTGAGGCTATTGTTCATGCAATGTGATTGTGAAATTATATCTCAAGTCTAAATATATTTGATAATATAATTAAAATATTGAGACTTTATTGTAATAATTCTATGACTGCGTTCTTCTTAGAAAATGATAAGTATTCAGATAGTACAAATTAAACACATGAATTTGAAATAATTATCAGTTAAAAAAGTACATAAACATAGTGTTAATTGAGCATTTGGTAATAATCTAATGATAGCAAATCTGTTAACTAGAGGATTACCACCCAAGATATTTGTTTGACATGTTGAAAGTATAAGTGTAATAGATAAGTCCTTGTTGACCTTATATTTAGATTATACATTTGATTATTTGGCTCATTTTATTATAAATGTTGTGAATTCAATTAAAGTCATGTTTTTTGTTATTTATTTGTTACTCACATAATGTTATATACAGTATTATTCTAGTGAGATAATAATAAATGTAATGATTAAAGTATAATCCAATTAAATATTAAAAATTAAATTAATTTTATTTCATATAGAAGGAATTGTTTCATTTGATGACTTGTAATTGTCACGATTTAATCATTTTAATTTAATTATAGATGTCTTGATAGATTTATTATATGATGTGCACTTAAAGTTATTGAATTATTAAGTGTAAGATTCTTAGGTTATTTTTTGAATATTTAAATAATCCTAAAGTAGCCAATATATTTAAAGAATTACATGCAATTAATGAATTATGTCTAGTTAAATGATTAGTTTTAAATAAATGAAATCTATGATGGTTATTGGTCTTAATAAAAATTAAAAAAGTAAATTATATTTATCTTTTATTTTGTTTTTCATAATAGGTTTGTAGTCATTATTCTTTTCCATAAAAACACAAATAAGAAAATTAAAAAAGAAATAAAATAAATCAAATTAAATAATTTTCTCAAGTGAGAGAAAGTTCCTTCAACTTGAAGACGCGTCAACATTTAATTTGGCCAAGTGTTAAATTTGTATGTGTATGTCACAAACACTTAAGTGACTTAACTGTATTTGTCTCTCTCTTGTTCCATGTCTCGGTCCCTTGACAAAATCCACCACCTCCTCGCCGCCATGCACCGGAACGCCAGCTCTACCACCCCCCCTGTTGGAAAAGGTGTCGCTGGCGGAAGACTTTAAAGATAGGATCCACCACCTACGCTACCCCATCTAGATCCTCGCATAACCAAATCTGTCAAAGCCATCTCCCTCCGGCCGCTCGTCTGATCCATTGCTTTCTTCCCCGACACCAGCTCCAACAACACCACCTCCCTTTGCCTCCATCATGCACCGGAACGCAAGCTCAGCCACCGCCTCAAAGTTATACAAACCGTCCCACACAACACTAGTCTAGCTATCAACAAAAATATTCTTATTTTCGAGTCAACCCCAACTTGAAGCATTAAAGATGGACTCAAATATGATAATGAAATCGGAGTCGTATTTCAAATGTCTATAATAAGTCATGATCACATGGTTGTGTCAGGGATCCATATTGCAAAAGATTGCGACGCCTTGGATTGTAGCGGCGGGGGGTTGGGGATCTTGGGGTGGTGGTTGAGCTGACGTATGTTTTGGTGCATGGTGGGGGCAGAAGGGGCAATTCTAGGTACAACCGGGGTTGGGTAATCGTGACGACGTGGCAGTCTACCAATTCATCGGAGGGGGGAGAGAAAAAAAAATATCATAGCCGTCCAATCCCTCACGGTTACGCGAAAATGCCGCAAGCCGGTTATACAAATATTTATTCGGGCAATTTTGTTATACAAAAGAAGCTGGTAAATTTTGTCAAGGAACCAATGCATGAAACAAGGGATAGACAAACACAGTTAAATGTTATTTAACCTACACAAATAACCAATTTAATACGTGACCAAATTAGATGTTGACTTGTGAGTTGAAGTGACCTCCTCCTCCAATACAGGTTGAAGTTAGAAAGTAAATTCTGTCCATAATTTATTATACTTATAAACCAGCTTTAATATTCTCTTTTTTATCAAATAATTTTAATAAAAAAAATATCATGCAGTAAATTCCGGAGGTTGTCACAGGTTTTGTAATGCGCGTGGGCCGCATGGCCAGCACTTTGCAGGTTAGGTCGGACAATAGCGTGAGAAGAACCAGCAGAAGAGTCTTCGCGTATACACATTATATATATGTATGTGATTGATCAGCAAAGTAAATAAGTGGCTTTGGTTTTTGATCGAGAGAGAAAATGTGTACAGTGTACTGTTGGTTCTCAAACACGTACGTACGTAGCTGTCTGCTTTTATTCCTAGCCTTCCAGTTTGGACTTCCCACGAATGATGTGCTCGTCTGCGTTCACACGAAATAGCACACGACCGCATTATCGTTTTTAGTGGAGATCTACGAGTTCAGGAGAAAAAGCTTCGGTTTGTGCTTTTGTTTTTTTTTCCGTAGGGGGGGTCCTCCATCACTGGAACATCGTCAAATCTGACGATAATGCTTTTTCGGTTCAATTTCCAAGAAACTCAAACATATGTCCTATAGTTTTGAAAATGGTTTCGTTTCTTCTCTCTGTTGGTGTTTATTTTATTTTATGAATTATCAAAAACATTTGCTAGTGGACAGTGGCGTCATACAAATTTGATAGTTAAATTTAAATATAGTGTTTTAATTTACCTATAATTACTTCAGTAGTATTTTATTTATTTATTGCTAAACCATTCTATTCACAAAAATACCCTCTTAATTTTCAAATTCCAAAAGGGAGATCGGGGACGAACACACGCACCCAAAGCAAAACAAACCGCCGGGATAACGGACGCTGGCAGGGAAGAGGGGGCGAGTCGGAAGGGGGATCGCGGATGCCGCCGGGATAGGGGACGCCGTCGGGATCGGGGACGCCGCCGGGATCGAGGACGTGTGGCGGGATCGGGAACGCCACCGCGCCATTGGAGGACGAAGGCGGCAAGGGTGAAAGGGAGGAGGGTGAGGAGGAGGAGCTTGGCGGCGAAGGCCTGTTGGTGGGTGGAGGAGGACGGTGGCTGGGGGCGGAGGGAGGCGTAAAGGCCGGCCATGAGGGGAGAGAGAGAGAGAGAGAGAGAGAGGAGAGAGAGAGAGAGAGAGAGAGAGAGAGAGAGAGAGAGAAGAGACGCGCGAGAAAGGGAGGTGGGACACGACGACGCAAGAAGGAGGGGGGGGACGACGCAGACGCAGGGGCGGGTGGGAGGGTGACGCGTAACCTAGGCTGCCAAGGGTATTTTAGGAGATAGAGCTAAATACTGATGTGGCATCTCAGTTAAAAGTTAAAATTTTAGCCAAATTTTGCTAAATTTTTACCTAAATCTATATTTAGCTGATGGTATTGCTGAACTATTGGAGCACATTTTGTTAAAAATTAGTTAAATTTAGCTATAGCTTTTGCTATAGCTAAGTCTATTGGAGTTGCTCTTAGGTGTGTTTTTTTTACACTTTGGTATGTTAATATTTTATTAACAGAATATTAGCTCGAGTTCTGAAAATGTTGGAATAACATACAAAAACGCCGGCATAGACTATGACGCCGTCGTGATAGATATATGACGATATTTTTACATTTATATGATAGAACCTATACCGGTGTTTTTAGAACACTAACATATACTTAATTATGCCGACCATCCAAAAATGCCTGCATATAATATATTCATGCTTGTGGTCTTTAAACGCCGGCATATAATATATATACTTATATAAAAAGAAACCTGCATAAAAACTTATACCTAATATTGCTTAAATATAATAAATAATAAATTTTATTTATTTTCACTGATTTTGTTTTTGGGAGTATATCATATAGTGAAAGAGGAATTTACTTTCAAAGAAACAAATAAAGCTAGCCTCAAATTCGGATGAACCCTTCTCCCCTTATTTATTAATTATTAGCATATGTATACTAAATTAATTATCTTATATCAGTGGTAGATATTGTAATATTTTGGACGAGAATCTATTATATCATGTGTGTAAACTTAATATTTTTCTTAAATTTTTGTAAAAATAATACAAACCAACACAAATATACCTCAAAAATAATCTTGAATTGCCCAAATTTTGAACTGAGAAAATTTTTCCCAACCGATTTAATTTATGTTATCCAAGAATACGTTTAATCTATTTATTCAAATGATTAATAAATAAATAAATGCTCCCATGGTGGTACAATTGCTGATCGAAGAGCATGCCTAAGGTGAAGTAGGGGATTCTAATCACACCGTACGCACGCACTGCGAATGCGTTACGTGGAGTAGGGGGCTTGATAGCATTGACTCCAAGCCATGGTGGGAACACACAATTCTCAAAAAAGGTAAAACAAATAAATAAATAAACAAAGCAATGATAAATATGTAAATAAGTTAAGGCAATTGTATGAGTGTGACAATGGCGTGATTTAAGGTGAAGCCGATGTGAGATCTTGACTTTCTCTGTTGGCAGAAATGCTCATGACTACATAAAGTTTGTCTAGTCCTTCTAATAAATTATGTATTTACACGTAGGGGCAATTATAGCCTCGTTGACCACATGAAGCGGTTAGCGGGCCGGGATGTCACTAATCATTTATGGAATGCCAAATAAAATTCATTTATCATTAAAATCTATCTATTAAAGTTTTATTAATGGTTTGAAGTATAATAAGGCTTTACTATATAGAACTAAGATAATGAAAAAACTACATGAGAAAATTATTTGTAAATTTATTTTGTGTAAGTTGATGTATCATTCCATTGGATATTGTCAAAATTATTTGATCAAAGTCATGATTTTGATAATAATTAATAAAATATTGATACATTAGGTGTACGTGCATGAAAAACTTGCGTAAAATGAATTTATACGTAGTATTACTTAGACTATACATACAATAGCAATCACGGCTGTGTGTTGCCTGAAACACAAATTTGTTATGGTCTAATTACTAAATGCCACTTCAAATATGCGAAGTTAGTATGCTCTTGAGGCTAAAATTTTAAAACAGATGGTATATAATTAATGATACTGAGCAATATGTTTTTAAAATCAGATAAGGAAAATAAAACTTGATCATCTATGTTGACGTGTAACAATCATACTCATACGTAATTGTTATGTAAAAAACTTAAAATATAGTTTATGTCAACGCTACAGTGCGTCTCCTACTGCGGCTCTTCGCTCTAAGCCGTTGCCGCCCAGGGCAGCCACACGCCGGAGCCGGCTCTCACTAACCGCTGCCCATATCGGCAACCACTGCTCTAGAATGACCGGGCTCCATCGCCAGCACTGTCGCCTTGTCTGTCTGTAAATTCAGTGTCGCCTCGTCTGGGTTCGTCCAGCCAGCCGCTCGCCAGCCATGTCCAGCCGTACCACCGCCAAGCGGGGTCGCAGAAGACGAAGAACAATGCACATATTCAACAACGCAATTGAAAACACAAATCATAGAATCAATCACGGCCAAGCGGATCCGGGTAGACCTGCTCTTCCGCGCTTCCCATATATATATATAGGCTAATATTCAAAATTCATATTATTTTACATTTTCTTACCTTCGGTTTATAGATGAAACATGGTAGAGTTTCACGTTTGATCCTTTTGCCTTAACTATTTCATGTATTATTGGATGTTTGGTACATGTTTAATGTTTTGGTTTATAAGCTGGAGTTTGAATCTAATTTTTGTAAGAAAATTGTTTTCGCAGTGGGTAAGAAGAAATGCATTTTAAAAATAATGTGGGTTTTTAAAACTGATTCCCAACCAATAAAAGAGAGAATGTGGTCATTTCAGCTGATAACAATAGAAGATGGAGATAGAAAATAAATAAATTAGATTCTAAAAAATAAATTTAATTTGAAAATAAAAAATATTTAAAAGGTATTTTGAAAAATATCACACTCCATTTAAACTAAAATTTAAGCTTGTATTTGGTCCGAAATGAAATCGTAATTTTTTTAACACAGAGAGCCCAGTATTGGTTTATTTAATTTAATAATAATATAATATTTAAAAAAAATTAAAATTAAAACATTTTATAGTTATTTTTTTAAAATTATTTGTATCTGTTTTATATTTTTAAATTTAAATTCAATTTTATTAAGAGATTCAAATAATTTTTATTATTATTATTATTTGAGTCTACCAAATATTATTTCTTTTATTTTTTGACACAATTTAAAAAATACATATTTTTTTAAAACTACATTTTCTTCTATCAAACATAAATTATTTTTAAATTATAATTTAACATAAACTCCAACAGAATTAAAAGCCCTAAATATTGATTAGAATTTAATGTACCAAATACTTTTTTTTAGGATCAAGATACTCTAGGTAAATCCTGCAAACCTACACAGTAATTGCAAACAACATCGTTTTGATTATAAAAAAAGAATAAATATTTGTACAACCGGCTCACGGCATCTTCGTGTAACCGTGAGGGATTGGACGGCTAAGATTTTTTTTCTCTCCCTCATCCGATGAATTGGTAGGCTGCCACGTCGTCACGGTTACCCAAAAATTACCCAACCTCGGTTCTATCTAGCATTGCTCATAAAAAAATGTGTTATTCGCATGGCATTAAATGAGAGAGACTCGCTTTGATGACCCAGCCATCACTTTCATCATCCATACCTATTACTCTTATTGGATTGGTTTGTTATTGCTTTTAAGATACTACTTCTGCTTATAAGAATTTTTTTATCGTAAAAACATAAATAGTTTAAGGTTACTTTTTGAAGTTTTTTTAGTAAAACTTTTTAAAATTTATAAAATATCAATATTAATCTTATTTAAAATTAAAAGTAAAAGGAGTGAAGATTTAAAATATAAAAATTTAAAAAAAAATATTTTTTTTAACTATATAAATTTATTTTTAATTTATTAAATATTTATTATCTACTTTTAAAGTCATTATTTATTAAACATTCACTTGTTTATTTTCACAATAACTTACTTTTCAATAAATTTAAAAATAATTTCTTTAAAAGCACAACATCATTTACCATGTCAATAAACCAAACAGCCTTTGTAACCACCAATGCAGCATTGTCATAACACCAAAACCATGTCCAGCCCCGCAATCAGAGAATACATGTCCTAATAGTAGCGTTGGTACTAATCCTACCATATCTCAAACCTTGTGTATGACATCTTGCGGGTGCCAACGTTGTTGCTTCATAATGCAATAAAAGTGATCGATTGATCACAACAAACCGAGTTCTATTGAAGATGACATAAAATTTGTAACCCAATTAAATTGAACTAATTAAGGATCTGATGCAGTTAGAGATCCAAGGATGTTTCTGTGACAATAATTATAGGAATGGCAATGGGATGAGAATCCCACGCCCTATCAAACTAAGAGGTGTTATTATTATCCTTTAACATTTGGGGATGATTTTTGTACTATAGTAAACCCCTCTTTGTGGGGCTCTTTGTGTGTTAAGTTAGTGCCTTCTCTATTTTTTATTTATCCATAAAATTATTTATCACTCTATACACATACGAGATATGGATCATTTGTCGTTGTAATATTTTTTCAATCATCCACAAATGATATCATCCATGCAATTAACACATAAATATATTATGCATTAACAATCAAATTTATCTATTTTATCCCTACAAATAATGACTTTTAAGCCCTTGATTAGATATCGACTAATTATCACGCTTATAACTCGTTTGATACGTAGAAATGAAATTGAAGAGAATGCAATTAACATAGAAATGAAAATACCAAGATAATTAATGAGAATGAAAATCAAATATTTCAATCATGCGTTTGATATCCTAGTCAATGCAATCAATAAAAAATCTCATCTATCGTTTGGTATATGGAAAATATCAAAGGATGAAATGAGTTTCAAACTAAATTATGTGTAAGCTCAAGTGTCTATTTTGCATCAGACTAAACTAATAATTCGCAAACTACTTGAGGTCAGGACAAGCTATTTTAGTGAATTTCTTGATGACAATCCAACAAAGGTTCTGGAGGTGGCCCCTGTAAACCATATTGGGAGCTTTCTTGTCACTTTCACAGACTTTCTCTTTCTCTACAACAACCAAAGCAAAGTAAGCCATGTTTGAATAAACAGTCTGTGGTGCATTCGATTTGGGCCTCTACTGGGGCCATGACTATTTTGGGGGATGATGGGTGGGCATCTGGTGGCGGGGAGGTTGGGGTGGTGGGTGAGGCTGAAGTTGATGGCCATGGAGATCCGATATCGTGGTAGAAGATTCATGGAGATTCAGTGTAGAGGTAACAGGTCGAGTGTGGAAGGGATGGCTTTTGCAATGATGGTTATGGGGCTGCTTGCAATGTTAGATCGGTGGTGGCGCAATGAGTGTGGAGGGTGTGGCGGTGATGAACGATCGATATATGTGTGAATTTGAGGGTTATTTTAGATATAAATCCACTCAAATTGATTCCCCTAAATAGTGTAATGTTTTAAAACCTGATATATGGACGGAATAAACTTTACTTATGCAGGGTACATTCATTTCCATAGTTAGATTGTATTCCCTTGTATTTTATTTTTATCTACCAAACGCAAAAATGGAAATTGAATCCATTTAATTTTCACGTACCAAACATGCCCTTATTTGATGGATAAAGTAGTTTTATGTGACAAAATTTATATGAAAATGTATTGATGTACTTTTTAAAGATTTTGTTTTAAAATATACGATAACTCATATTATTTTTATTTGTAATATTTTGATCTTCAAAAATATTTTATATTTTGGAAATTCAAAATAGTTTTATATTAAAATATTAAAAATTCTATTTATTTGACAATTCAAACCATGACATTATCTATTTTATAGAAAAAAGTAATATTATATACCACTAGAATTGTGTAACCGATGGATAACCATGATGATATAACAACATACCAAATTATCGAAGGAGAAAAAAATATAAATAAATCACAGTCATATGTGTCAAATAAACTTTCATAATGATGCCATGAGTCGTATATGAAAGAGGAAATAACTTTCATCTAGGCACTGTTTGTTTCTAATAAATGTTCTTTGTGTTTTTGCAATTGAATAAGGAATTAGTAAATGAAAATTTAATTCTTGACCAATGAAATAGTGTATTGCATTGATAAAGAAAATGCCTTTTGGAACTTAATTATTAAAAAATTATTTTTCAAAGTTTTCTCTCACATTCTTTTTTTTTTCCTTTAATATCCGCCAAAAAATATTTTCATTTTAATTTTAAAAGAACACTCACAACATCTCTTCAAAACCAATTTTTGTTAGTTTGAGCATGGATTTAATAAAAATATTTAAAATTCTCACTTTTTAATCTCTTTATTTGAACCAATAGTATTAATTCAAATTTAACAATTACTATTTCCTCATACACTTTAAACAATTATATTTTTTTTTAAATCTTCCTCCTTTGAATTTGTTTTACCTTAAATGAAGAATAAATAAATATTTTAAAAATAATATTTAAATCAAATAATAAAAGTAAATTATTAAAACAGACAAGTTAAAAAGAGTACCGTAAAAATGTTGTTAAAATAATATAGTTTTAATTATTTCAAAGAGAAATACTTAATCCGTAGTGTTATCAAATAATGAAAAAGAATCATATTTCTTGAAAGTCATTTTCCGAAGTTATCTTTCACACTTTTTCTCTTTTTCAAATTTCTAAAATTTTATAATGTAAGGAAATTATGAAAAAAAGAAATTTCCTGAAAAAATAATTTGTAGGATTCTTTTTTCAAATAAAACTCCTCTTTTGGTAAACAAAGGATAAAATAATTTTTGAAAAGTGATATAGCGGAAAATATGATTGTTTTTTTTTTTGGGGGGGTATTTAGTTACATTATAAAATTTTATGAAAAATATTTCATGGTGTTTGAAATTAGAAACAGTTTTTCTTATTGTAGTTGGTTAGGGACACTTGAGAAAGATATAAAAACATTTACCCGTTGACTGTTAGTTTATTTTCAATTAATGTTTTATTTTACCAAAGGCTGAAAAATATAGAAATTATGATATCATTAATTTAAATAATATTGTATCGACAATTTTCAAACTAACATGGATATACTCTGTTTTTACTTATATGTATAAATTTAAGAACCGTACGCTGGTGCTAGAGCGCAAAATATGTATACTTGGATATGTACAGTGCGGGTAAATAAATAAGTTAATATTGGATAGATAACAAACACACACGATCATTATATAATATATATTCATTATATTGAACCCAGTACTGTTCCATGGCCCATGGGTATCCACTCCCATGATTAAACCAAACACATTTATACCAACAAGGGCTATAATATATGTTGACTATATTTTAAATAATAATGAAAAAACTAATAAATCAACGTAATTAATTATATATTTTCATAAATTATGAAAATTATTTGATTACAAATCCATCCAACCTAATTGTGATTAGATTAGCACATTTAATAAATTTTGAAAAACAATGGCATTTCATTTAAAGAAAAAGGCATCAAAATCAGCATATACCGCCAAAAACAAAGATACCGAATATGTCAAGTAATTATGCTGTTTTACAGGTCATTCATTTATTGATCGAGATCGACCCAAAGTTAAAGGAAACACCTAACATTAAAAAACACAAAAAAACACAAAAAAACAAAACAAGTCGTAGAAGACGAGTTATAGGAGGGAACTAAAAGTAGGAGGAGACAGTGAATCCGTGCGCCACTAAATAAAAATAAATAATTTGGGTTTGACTGCGACTCTTATGGTCGTTTTTCGTTTTGCTTTGTGTGTTTGTTAGTTTTTTTTTTTTTTTTGGGTTAGTAAAAAGGGAAGAATATGCTGTTTGGAGATTCTAAAATTCTTTAGTCTATAAATCCCACCCTTGCTCGCATCCCCTTTTCCCTATTCCTTTGCTCCCTGTCTCTCTCCCTCTCTGCCGTAAGTGTGCCTACCTCCCAAATCAATCACATCTCTGCGATTGGGAAAGCTTGAAATTAAGAGGTGATGACGCAGATCCTCCTTCCCTCCCCCCTCGATCTCTATTCATATGTTGTTTATATGGGCCTTCATCGTGTTAATATTCTTCTTTTAATGGATTCCAGCATGCATCATTTTATTCTTTAATATGTGTATGGCCTTGCTGTGGGTGGGGGTCAGAGACCCTGTGTTCCTTTACAGGGTTCTTGGGGTCAGACCTCGTCTTTGTGCGTGCCTTCTTTTGTCCAGATCTCAAAAAGTCATTGATGTTCATAATATCACTCTCTCTCCCATCCTTATCGCCTTCTCTCTCTCTCTCTCTATATATATATATATATATAGTATTTTTGAAAGTATATATTGTTATAACATGTACTTTCTTTGATGATGATTTCTTTCATCAAAACGTGTGTGAATGTGATCTATCGTGTTCATATATTAAACATGTTTAAGAAGCATCCACATCATCAAATGTAACAGGCAATTATAAATATATGGAGAGAGAGAGAGAGTTTGTGTATGTGTGTGGGGTCAAGCAAACAAACAAATAATTAATAAATAAGTATATGCAGCGTATCAATCCCAAATTAGTAGTATTTCTGTGGAATATATATTTATATGCGGGTGTATATATCTTTTATATATGGATGTATTATCTTAACATATATTCCATTTCAAGAAAGAAACTATCTGCATTTCTTGTTTGTTTATTATTCTTGTATATATATGAAGCCAGGCAAGATACACCACACCCACACCACACGCACTATTAATTAGGAATTGCCGAATTGGAATGTAGTAGTAGAGTTCTGATTGCTGCGGGGACAAAAATATTTTATATGGTTGCAGGCAAGGCAAGGCAAGGCAAGGCAAGCACTCGGGGGTGTAGGTGTGAATGGCGAAGGAACAGCTTCAAGTGCTCAACGCGCTTGATGTTGCGAAAACGCAATGGTACCACTTCACGGCCATTGTGATAGCCGGCATGGGGTTCTTCACCGACGCCTACGACCTGTTTTGTATATCGCTGGTGACGAAGCTCCTGGGACGCATCTACTACCACGTCCCCGGCGCCGCTAAGCCGGGGACCCTCCCGCCAAACGTGTCGGCCGCCGTCAACGGGGTGGCCCTCTGCGGCACCCTAGCGGGGCAGCTCTTCTTTGGCTGGCTGGGCGACAAGTTGGGCCGCAAGCGCGTCTACGGCATGACCCTCATGCTCATGGTCATCTGCTCCGTGGCCTCCGGCCTCTCCTTCGGCCACGACGCCAAGTCCGTCATGGCCACCCTCTGCTTCTTCCGCTTCTGGCTCGGCTTCGGCATCGGCGGCGACTACCCCCTCTCCGCCACCATCATGTCCGAGTACTCGAATAAAAAGACCCGCGGCGCCTTCATCGCCGCCGTGTTCGCCATGCAGGGCTTCGGCATCCTCGCCGGCGGCATCTTCGCCATCATCGCCTCCTCATCGTTCAAGGCCCGCTTCCCCGCTCCCGCCTACGAGCTCGACCCGGTCGCCTCCACCGTCCCGCAAGCTGACTACCTGTGGCGGATCATCCTCATGGTGGGCGCCCTCCCGGCGGCGCTCACCTACTACTGGCGAATGAAGATGCCGGAGACGGCCCGGTACACTGCTCTGGTGGCCAAGAACGCGAAGCAGGCTGCGGCGGACATGTCCAAGGTCCTCCAGGTGGAGATCGAGGCGGAGCAACAGAAGGCGGAGGAAGGGGAGAAGCGGAACTCGTTCGGGCTCTTCTCGAAGCAGTTCCTCCGCCGACACGGCCTCCACCTCCTGGGCACGGCCTCCACCTGGTTCTTGCTTGACATCGCCTTCTACAGCCAGAACCTGTTCCAGAAGGACATCTTCAGCGCCATTGGTTGGATCCCAGCAGCCAAGACGATGAGCGCCACCGAGGAGGTTTTCAGGATCGCCAGGGCTCAGACCCTGATCGCCATTTGCAGCACCGTTCCCGGGTACTGGTTCACCGTGGCCCTCATCGATCGGATCGGTCGCTTCACCATCCAGATCATTGGTTTCTTCTTCATGACCGTCTTCATGTTCGCTCTGGCCATCCCATACAACCACTGGACCCACCCCGACAACCGCATCGGCTTCGTCGTCATGTACTCCCTCACCTTCTTCTTCTGCAACTTCGGCCCCAACGCCACCACGTTCGTGGTGCCGGCTGAGATTTTCCCGGCAAGGCTGCGGTCCACGTGCCACGGGATATCCGCCGCGTCCGGGAAGGCCGGAGCGATTATCGGCGCGTTTGGGTTCCTGTACCTGGCGCAGAACAAGGATAAGGCCAAAGCCGACGCGGGATACCCGGCCGGGATTGGGGTGAGGAACGCGCTGCTGGTGCTGGGGGCGGTCAATCTTTTGGGGCTGTTGTTCACCTTCTTGGTTCCCGAGCCTAATGGGAAGTCGTTGGAGGAGCTCTCTGGGGAACATGAGGCTGATGAACAGGTTGTCGAGAATGGTGCTCAGCAAGCGTGAGTGTGCGTGTGTTTGTGTGTCAGACCATGTGTAGAAAAGAGGTGTGCATTTTTAGTTAATCGTGTCTAGTCTGCCTGTGTCACGTACACCTTGATGTTTTGTTTTCTTTTCGTTTCTTTCCTTTTTTTCCCCTTCATGTTTACTGTTCATTGCACTTGCTCTGTAGTTTTTTTTAGGCCATGGGTCATACAGACCATTTTTAACATACAGTTCAATGTCCAAATAAAGCAATGGTAAGTAAAATTGCAGAGTCGTGGTGACACTATGCCACATGGCATGACCATGATTTTGGCAGGCTGTGATCTGTTTGACAGCAATGTGGGGTAGCCATTTGCAATGTCTTCGTTTGGGAATGATTGTTATTTATGACCACTGTTCTATTTTTCATTCATGAACTCAAATTGATTGAATGAGACCTTTTTTCTGGAGAACGATTGAATGAGACTTTCATTAACAGCTCAAGTTCTGTTTGTGTCACTCCACTGTCATAAACAAGTGCTTGGATGATATCCAATACAATACAATACTGGTGACTATTAACTTCTGAATTTCTTTCAGACAACTTGTGCACTTCAATTCATCTGCATTTTGTTTTTAAAGATAATCAGTAAGAGATTTTGACAGCGAATTCTGATTTGTTGGATTTTGGAATTCGGCAACTATAGGCCATAAAAACCATTTTTAATATTCAATTACAACTCTAATTTTAAAATTTTATTTATTTAAAATGGTGACCGTTTTTGGTCAAATGTTATTAGCAAATATGTTAGAATCACAAACATGCAATCGGGTGTCGAAGCCAAGTTAGCAGATGACGTCCATTTCAACCCAAGTGCGAATTATGAGAAAAACTGGAGTGTCCAATGTGAATATTTTTTTTTAAATTTCAAGATTTTTGGAATACGGTGAAAAATGGCTATTAAGATGTCAAAGATCCAACACAAACACCACATCAAATGAGCATAACCACAACATGATCAAATGAGCCAAATCCTCCATCATTACTATCATGTCCCACAACTATAGTTATAACCATGCACAACAAAGGTGCTACAATAGACCCAACATAGCCAATAAGCATTATATCCAATATAACTACCTCAACATAGCAGCCATAGTAGCATAAAACAAACAAGGTATCAAACATATAACATATCTCATCAATGGGAAGATTTTCAGAGTTTATTTTTGTTGAACAAGTATCCAACAGAGTATGTTTGGAAAAACTTCTAAAGAAGCTTTGAGTAAATGTCTTTTTCTTACGTATTTCTTATCTACATATTCCAAATGAGTAAAGAAAGAAGTTAGATGATAAAAATCAAATGTGCATTTTCATTGGTTATAGTGATATGACAAAGGTATATAAATTACACACAAGAAGTGATCGTGAGTAGAGTTGTGTAGTTCCTTAAAGATGAAGCATGGATGTAGAATCAAAAAGATGATCACCATCAAGGCATCATTATAGAGAATGAGCCAACAAGAAAGGAAATAACTAGATCTATATTTGATAGCTCATCTCCTCCTAGAAACTCTCATTCACCAGTAGAAGTTTTAGAAGCTCTCCTTCATCAGGAAATGTCATCCTACCTGTTAGATTATATGATTACCTCTGATCACGATAATGATAATATGACCACTAATGAGAATATTGTGAATATTCATTAATTTAAAGATTGTGACATAATTTTCTAAAGAGGAAACAAGTGATAAATGTAAGTTCAGCAATGGTGATGGATTCATTTATTTAGACATGTGGAGTTATCTCTTTACCATAGGTAAAAAACCTTGGTGTCAATGAGTGATGAAGTACAAGCTCGGGGGTCGCGGCCCCCCCAAGTCAAGCTTATTGTAAAAGTCTAGAATTGATTACTTTGAAGTTTTTGTATCAATTGCCAAGATAGAAACCACTTAGATAATTGTAGCATTTGGAACTCAAAATTAGTGTAAGCTTCATAAAAGGATGCAAAATCAACTTTTCTCAATAGCTTTCTTGATAAAGAAGTTTATATAGAGCAACCACCATGTTATGTGGGAAAAAGGGTATGACAAAGAAGTTTACAAATGAAAGAAGGCATTATATGACTTGAAACAAGCATATTGAGCTTGGTATACTCGTATTAATGTATTTTTGTTGCAACATGGTTTTTAAAAATGTTTCTATGAGCATACCCTCTATATAGAGTCAAATACTAATAGTGATTTTATTATTGTTTTTATTTATGTCAATGACTTGATATTCATAGGAAATTATCAAGAGTTTGATGAATTAAGGAAGGCTTTAACTAGCAATTTTAAAATGAAAAATATAAGATTAATGTCTTATTTTATGGGTACTGAAGTGTAAGAGCTTTAAGATGTAATTTTTATCTCCCGATATAAGTATACCATTGATATTTTAAAGCACCTGAAAATTGAGTTTCTTAAGCCTATTCGTACTCCAGTTGGTGAAAGATTGAAATTAAAGAAAGAAAAAAGTAAAAAATTAATAAATCTCACTTATTACAAAAGTTAGCTTTCAATATTTGACTTGCAAAAAAATAAATATCACTTATTATGGAGGAATTATTAGTCGATTTATAAAAAAACCTCAACAATCACATCTGAAAGTAGCAAAATAAATTTTGCAATATGTAAGTGAACGCTCTTAATCATGACCTTTTCTATTTTTATTCTAACAATTTTGAGTTGAAGTTTCAAATTGGCTATTATAATTGTAGGAGGCAAGAATTGAAAATTGAGTTCTTAAATATTGGCCCAATTTAGTTATGTTATGCTTATTTTTAGTCATGCTAAAAAAATAACTATAAAAATAAGTGGGTAAGTATTTGATAAACTATAATTTTAAAATATTTATAAATTTTAAAAGTATGTAATAGCTATTTGTTAACTAAAACTAAAATTGTTGTGGATATTTAAAAGACCAAAATATCTTTAATTTATGTATTTGGTATTAGGTTAAAAATAAATGTTTAAAATTTTAAAAACAAATTTTGATTTTTTTCTCACCGTCCCTCCTAGAGTTTTATTCTCTCTACAAAATATTTTTTCCTTTAAAAACAAATCTGACAAACCATATTGTTCTGATCGTCTCCCCACCAGTCTTATTCTCTCTATAACCCCACACCTTTTTGTCTTTATGGTTAATATTAATATTTAAAAAAAATTAAAGTTACTTCTTTAAAAAACAGTTTTGAAAAGTAATTTTAAGTTTGTTTATATTTTTTACTTTAAAAAATAAATTATTTTTTTAAGTTGTTTATATTTTTTACTTTAAAAAATAAATTATTTTTTTAAGTTGTTTATATTTTTTACTTTTAAAAATAAATTATTTTTAATAAGTTCTTTGTTATTGTTTTTAAAATGGATTGACATATTTTTACTTATACATAAACCAAACCAAAGCCGTAAGTTAAAAGCATTACAAACTACAAACTAGGCCATTATATCTTTGCGCTAAATTATTTGTGCGCCATGCGTGTATTCTAAATCAAATTAATTTTTTTAACAGGTTTGGCATATGACGTTGCACTGATTTTGGCGCGGAACTATGTCCAATGCCTTAAAATCATAATCAATTCCTATAATACACTAATAATCCCTTCTCTTATAGAGCTGAATATATGCACATTTTTTTTTTGTAGGCCATAGAAACCATGGGTGTCAGACTTTCCATCTTTGTTGTAGGCCATAGAAACCATTTTCAACACTTAGATTCATCATCCACGTTGAAACATGTAGAACATGAATAAGTTGGAAATGATTTTGACATCTAGGTGAAAACTCGGGCATTTGTCAGTGCAATGATTTTGGGGAGGAATGATTTAAAATGCCTTCAGATCAGATTATGACAGTGAACAATAATTCCTATCGACACATCAATCAATCAATCATCTCACTCCTCGAACCCCATTATTTAGTACCACTCAGTAACCTTTTTGCATAGTCTTCTGCCTAATTTTCATTCATTTACTCAAATTTACTGCTTAAGCTCTGTCACAGCATTGTCCTACAAACCAATCCGAGCAAAATGCAATATGAGGTCATCCTAACCAGAAGAAAACAACTCATGAAACCATGTTCCCATGAGGCTGTACAATCGTGAAAAATGACAGTAACTGCTCAGATGTCTACAGTTCTTAGGCAATGTATAGGTAGCATTTCAGATTATATATGCTATTAAGAGTCTTCACAATATCAAATGAAATAGAACAGACATGCAGATCAAGAATTTGCATAAGTTGCTAAAAAGATTATAGGTTACAATATATTCCGAGTTAGCATCACCCATCATCTATGCCCGAGAAGCATGCAGTAATCAGATACTGTCATCACCACTTCCTATAAGCTTTTATTTAAGGATTGGGATATATTTTATCTTGTACTCTAAACAACAACATAATCACGTAGGAAGCAGCAATCCACAGGAATGAGGCTCCAGCACTCCTTTCCTTTCCGGGGAAGTTTTTCAACTGCAAAATATACTCAGTGTGCACGCTCTCTGATCACCTCAAGATCCATCTCTGTAGGGTCAGTAGCCTGAATTTCATAGTGAACACCATCCAGCTCTCGCCTGAATCTATCTTTGGACGTGGCATAGAGCATCTTTGAGCGGATTCGAGAGACTGAAGGGGACCTAAATGATATAGGCATAACACACATTAGAAAGAAAATTAAGAGGTGCATGTAAAGTTCTTTTTAAATCATAACAGCTAGTAAATGCTACACGGGTGTTAATGCTGTGGCACTAGAATATAAATGAAAATAGATGAGACATCACAACAAATACCATTTCCTCAACAATGAATTGAAATAATCTTGGTGCGCACAACCCACAAACACAGGGAAAAAAAATAGCACATGATTATTGGAACAGTGGCACACGAACTATTAAAAAAATCCAGGGAGCACATATCCATGGTATCCCGATACTAAGTAAGCATAGTCAAACCTAATGAATTGAACCATAGACTATATAAATAACATGATATATACTTTAAATATTTTATAGCATCTTACACTTCACCTGTTTTTTTCTTTTCTTCTTTCTCTTTTTTGAATAAAGGTAGAAATTATTAATGGAAAACAGCCAGTGCACTCAAAAATTACACTTCACCTATTCTTGTGCCCTGCATCTAAGATTTAAAGCAGAGTTGCACCAATTGATATGTACAAGCCTTTCAGATATTTATATCTGCAGGGGATACAAAAGAACATAAAATGGTACTTAGCATTTGGAATGTGAACTCCTAGTAATCTAAAATTGAAATGCGAAAAAAAGAGCTTTTTATTTTATTTTAAATCAGAGGCGGTGACAATGTAACCCATTAACAATAGGATAAATTGCCAGCAATAGCACCTTGTAATCACATAAGATAAGTTCATAATAATCCAAAAAGAACAAATCCTTGAGGTGCAAAGTATACAAATAACAAAGCTAAGACAGTAGTGTAACGAAATAATACTAATTAATGGCAGGCAATAGAGGTCCTAATATTGTTATCAGCTTCTTTCCCTTGAAGCAAACTAGAAATCAAGTGTTTACAGAAAAAGAAAACAAAAAATGGAAAGAGGTATTAGGCACCAAGTACAATCCAATAGTGTAATCAATAGCTAATGGATTCATGAAAAATATGATTTAATGAAGCATTGAATGTCGACGACAATGAGGTCAAGTTAAAAAAACATAATGCTATGGTGCTATGCCCAAATCATCAATCACGCTCCTCCACTACTGTCATTAAATCATACCCAACTAAAGTTAAAGCCAGCACATCATAAGTGTGAGCTCACCATGCAATGAAAAATATCTTGCTCTTTTGGCAATTCTCTGAAGTCACAAAGTCAAAGTCATACACAGCATAACGACAATCGCTTTCAGGCAATGCTGCAGCAAAATCATCATAGCTATCTGTTGGCTTGCCCATTTTCTCAACAACCACTTCCTTCTTCTTCTCATCAATCTTGAAAATCAAGTAGCGGTAGGATTTCTTCCTCTTCAGTTCCAAAAAAGTAGATTTGCTGTGGTCGGCAACACCCATGCCAGAGGATGCATTTGGCTGGACACAGGCACCAGTTTCTTAATTACCAAGCCATCATATAACTTAATTATTGCAGACAACACTTTAAAAGGTAAACGATACAACGAATTTTATAAATATAGTAATTTAAATATAGATCAAATGACTTTGAAAGACTTTGTCCAGACGATCTAAATCGAATAAAGATAACAGTACAAGAAAGGACTCATGTCCGGTCCTGAGTAAATATAAAACATCAAAACTAAACAACTTCCGTCAAATGGGACAAAATTAAATCAAGTAAACTGCGATTGCAAGCTCAAAACCAATTACCCATTAAATTTCATAATCTAATTCAGTGAGTAAGGTCTCTCCGCTGGCTAAATTCAACAATATATCCAACAACATATTCAGATGAGCATAAAAACAGGAAGGAAAAAAAAAACACATCTACGGTAGATCTGTTAAAAGAAAAGTTGATACGAGGATGAAATACGAAGAAACGCACCCCTCCGAGTCCTCTAAACCGCGACATGGCTGATCAGAGTACGAGTTCAGAAATGAACAGGGACGAACCACTTCTCTGCAGGTTGCAGAGGATGAGAAATCGGAAGTGGGTTGGGACTTGAAATTTGGGTCTAAAAATAGGAAGCAGAGAAGACACGACACGAAAGAGAATTTGTTTTTTTTACAAAAAAATTACTTTTCATTAATTTTCTCACAAATTTTCTTTTCTTTTCTCTTATCTTCTCTTCTTCGGGGGTTCGTTGTTTGGCTGCAATGCAAAGAAAGCAGATTGAAAATAATAAATTTAAAATTTTTTTTAAGTAATCAAAATAGTAAAAAGTAATTATTTTAAAAAAAAATTATATTTTAAAAAAATTTAAAAATAAATTCTATGTATCAAATAATGTGTCAATAGAAATTCTAATACAGTAAAATCTGAATTATTGAACCGATAAAATTTTCCTACATCCAAAGATGGAAACTTACCCAAAAAAAAAAAGGCATAGGGGGACCAAAAGAACAAAAGAAAATGCAATGAAGATTCCCACTTTTCACCAAATGTGTTTAAACCACACATTAATTTTTTACCTACTCTCTCTCTCTCTCTCTCTCTCTCTCTCTCTCTCTCTCTCTCTCTCTCTCTCTCTCTCTCTCTCTCTCTCTCTCACCAACAATTAAACAACTTTTATGTTGATCTGTTCACGTATTAAATTTCGCAAACCTTAATGCACAGGCGATTTGCTACATTAATGAATGTTGTTATGAATGCCTTGTGCCTCATTAATTTTGTTCAACCATTAATTTAATTGTCATGCACGTAAAGCAGTCCTTCTTAGATCTGTGCATGCCCAATTTTATGACTTCATCGTATTTTATTTTGGGTCCAAATTTTTTATCCATAATGGAAGTATACATGAAAAGGACGTACTCCTGGTTTTCAATATATACAATGGATTTGGAAATGCAAGTAGAATTTTCCATTATTATATATATGAAAACTTTAAGGAAATGTATTAGGATTATTTGATGTTAAGTTTTTAAGGTGTTTATATTTTTAAAAATATAATGATTTAATTTTTTTAAAAAAATCATATATAGTACACTCTTTCGAGCATGAGGCCATGAGCTTTGCCTACCTTCTAGGCATTCATATCAAATTTAGTACTTACTAGCATTTACCCTTCCCTTGAATGCGAAATTTTATTACCTTTGCGTCTGCTTAATTATCATGGCCATACACTTGTTTTTATATTCAACTGTATAGTTACTAGTTAGGTCACTGTTTGTGAGCCGAACTAATTAAGTCTCCATATTATGAAATAATACTTAATGAAATATAAACTATAAAAAATGGGAAAAGTTGCACAAAAATAGGTGGGCGGTGCTTAGGATGCACGCTTATCCAATTTTGATGGTGGAGGCACCAATGTGGTCCCTACTAACCATGGTCATGGGTTGAATCTATCCTACACGTATTGCAGTACTAGACTCAACAATTTTTTATTTTTTTCCCGAATACTCATTGGAAAATAAGTATAGATATAAAATATTTAACAAATAATGAGTAATTGTTGAATATTTTTATTATAATGTTTATATTACATATTATTTTTATATAATAATTTTAATAAAAACGTATTTAGAATAAATTATAATACAATAAATTTAACAATAATAACATTTTTCTACAAAATTCTATTAACATTATATAATTTGTTTGATGAAAATACATATAAATTTATGATATATATATATATATAAATAATAAAATATATATTTAATTATTTATATAAATTTGGTACAAGCACTACAAGAAATATGAACTTTCCGTCGAAAGTTTAGACCCGACGACTTTTGATATATAAAACAATAACATATAAAAAATATTTATTATTCATCACCTTTCTAGGCATGGGAAATTTGCACTTTTGAAGTAGGAAGATCCGAAGATGTCTGTTCATCCGATAAAGAAGACAATATTTAAAACTGAATTACTATTACAGGGAGAAAAAAATAGTGTACAACATAAATTATATTTAATTATATATTAGCAAATTCCATTATACACAACGGCAAATTAATTATCAGTAGTTCAAATAATGATTGATCTCATAAAGGACAAACAATTGATTATCATTCTCCCTTATAAGAATATTGAAAATAATTTATTAGCTTAGAATATTGTTTATTGGAAAAATAGAAGATGTAGAAATGAATCTACCTCCCGCTGACTTACTTGAGTTTTATCTCTAATGCTACTATAAGATCAACTTCGATTTTTAATCCTCCTGTGCTCTTATTACAATGAATTACTACAACTAATATATTTACTAAAACTTTTATGGAATATAATTGAGTAAACCAAAATTACTACAACTAATATATTCCCCAATGTTTGGCAAAGGTTGAATGGAGGAGCGGGATAAGTGCTATGTAAAATAATGTATTATAATAATATTTAAAGACAATTATTATTGGATGAAATAAAGAAATTCAAATTTGTGTATATGTACGATAGATTGCATACTTAACTTTCTAAAATGGCTAAGTATATAATGCTAGTACTTGTTAAAGTTTATTACTAGGTATGTGTATATTACGTATAAAAAATTCATTAATTAG
Organism: Taxillus chinensis; assembly: GCA_023512835.1. Classification (NCBI taxonomy): domain Eukaryota; kingdom Viridiplantae; phylum Streptophyta; class Magnoliopsida; order Santalales; family Loranthaceae; genus Taxillus; species Taxillus chinensis. The sequence continues at coordinate 51,430,461 of CM042088.1, read as the reverse complement.
GCTTAGTATAAATTGTATTCATAATCGGTAAATAAAGTTGAGCTATTTTATTTTAGTAAGATTGTAATATGAACTATTTTCATAGTATGAGTGATCTAATCTCATGTCATTGTAAAAAAATATAAATAGTGGCACTAATATGTTATTACACATATTAAACAAAACTACGATAACATAAGATCTCCAATATATTTTCATTTCATAATATAAAAAAGTTTACATTTTATAATTTGATGACTTGTTTTATTGATGAATTTTAATCTAGACCAATTGATTAATTCATATTCATAATTTGTGTCTTTTGACTTATCAATGAATAAGATGTATTAAGTTTCAAATATTTCAACATATTAGAGTTACAATATTATGGATAATAAGAGTGTCAAGTCAGATATGTGGAATCCACAACTTCACCATGCGAAAATTAATGATATTTTCACGTTGTTTAATCAATATACTTGGGTAAATTAAGTCATTGTAACTATAATTGATATAATTTATTAAAAATATTATTTTACAATTCAATTATAAAAATGTCACTCATTATAAAATTAATGGTCACAAATGAAGAAAACTGTAATTAGAGATGTTAAATAAAATTTTTTGATACCTATCTTTAGTTACGTGTCATGTTCCCAAATTTTAGAGAACCTAAAACTAGCTAAATGATTTCCCATGCTTAGACCCAAATGGTTAAATGGTTAATAACTAAGATCTATAGAGACTATATATCAGATACTATATAAAATAAACTTGTACGGGCTAATTTTATATTTTCCATACACATTACATTAAATTAACCAAATAAATAATTCATTACGTTATCCATTATCTAGTACATATTCTATTCAAGACAACTTTTTATGGACCATTTGGAATAAAATAAATAAAAGTAACATTAGTTATACAACTCAAAATAATATGATTTTGATCAGTGGCGGCTTTACATTAACTTTAGGGCGTGCAGTCGCACACCCTCGATTATTTTAAAAAATATACTTAATAGCTATAATTTAGAAAGCAAAGAAAAAAAACATATGGGATTAGGGAGCAACGATCCGTATCATTGTTTGTTACTTTGTTTGTCGAGTTAAGACCTTCTTTTAAAATATAAAAGTTTTATTCATGTTTCTTATTATTATAATTCTTTAATAACGTGAGAAAAGTTTTGAGATATTCTTTACTTTTGTATGGATATTTTGAATACATTTTAAGTTTAATAGAATATGAATATTAAGTATAATTTTGGTATTTGTTTTTAAAAATAGTAAATTCAAATGATTTTAAGATTATTTAATTTTATAATTCTATTTTTAAAATAAATAGATTTCATATAACTATTTTTAAAATTTACTTTTTAATTATTTTTATTTTTAAATCTAAACTCAAAGCATGTTTGGTGTTGCATTTGATTTTTTTTTAAAAAAAACTATTTTTAAATTTTATATTCAAAAATTATTTTTACCTTAATTGAAAACAAGTGTTTTTGGTTGGTTATATGCATTCAAAGTGATGTATTATATAATATTAATAATAAAGCTATCATGTAATGATATCAAGCTATAAATACTTACACGAGGATTTTATGATTTTTTTTATATTTTTTATATAAAGACTTATAAAACTATGAGGAGTTTATAAATGTGATAGAACTGCCCCTATTTTTGATTAAAAATACAAAGAGACCCGTATATAATTTTTTTTTTAGTGTAATCCAATCTACTGTGGATATTATTCGCAGCAGAGCGGAACTCTCAGAACGGCACCGTTTTCTGGAATTCGGAAGGGCCATAAATCCTGCCAGCCCCCGACGCCGCCTCTTGATTCTCTACTCCATGAACTCTCTCTCTCTCTCTCTCTCTCTCTCTCTCTCTCTCTCTCTCTCTCTCTCTCTCCTATATATATATATAATATTCATCTTTGAAATTGAGGAGTGTGTTACTAAATGTGGATGAGGGAGATGCTGCAAGGTTCGAAGAAGAAGAAGGAAAATGAAGCGCCCCAAACCCCCGTCTTCTGGATCGAAACTTCCGACTCCGTCTCTCGCCTCTGTCAATTCGATCCCTCTGGCAATCTCTCCGTAATCTCTCTCTCTCTCTCTCTCTCTCTCAGGATCGAAACATTTTCATTGGGTTTTTTTTTGTTATTATGATTATTATCTGATAATTTTTAAACCAACTTTGGCGGTTTTCTGGGTTGATCTTATGTTGGAATTTGGAAGCGTTTTTCAAAAATGTAGTCATTTTAAAACAAAGTGTTAAAAATGTAGTCATTTCAAAATTGTTAAATATGTATTTATCCTTTGAACTTTGAAACAATAACAAATACAATACAAAAAAAAAAGTTATTGAGTGTTCCCTCAGAATGTTGTTTTTCAGATCATTTGATATTACCGGTTAAGTATTGATTTTGAGGGGTTGACGTGTTTGAGTGATTGAATTTGAAATTTTCTGCAGGTAAAGTTAATTGACAACTCAAGACCAGTATTCCATAAGATGGTGGAGTCCTTCCTAAATACGTTTTTCCCATCAGGATATCCATATAGGTAACTTCTGTATTATTATTCAGCTTAGCATCAGCTTTTTACCATCTCTTACAGACTCTACTCTTGCACCACCATGGAAACATATAGACTTAGCCAGCAATGCTTCTCGATTTAGCTTTGGTGTTTTGCTCCTGCAGTGTAAATGATGGATATCTTAGATACACACAGTTTCGGGCACTACAACACTTCTCCAGTGCAGCACTGTCTGTGCTGTCCATGCAGGTCTTTGTCTGATACCTACAAAGCAACTTTAAATACATGATACTAATTCCTCAAGAGTTAAGATCTAACTTCATTTCATAACTAAAATGATTTACCACTTTCATCGAAAGACATGTTGGTTCCTAAAATTGCAATATAATATGTTTTAGTGAGGATAAATACTCATTTATGATCAAGATAGAATTGTTGCACATTGAGGTTTTATTGAATGTCTACTTGAATTACAAACCCCATATGGAGATTATTACTTGCAACACTTATTCTTTTATAGTCACTATTATTTGCTGCAGGCCTGCGACCTACCCCTGCACAGGCAACTGTCACAAGTTGGGTAAGGCATGATTAGCTGGATGACCATGAGATGGTACTTTGTGGTATTATTTTTTTGATTAACTTTTTCTCTATGTCAATGGCATGTAGATTTTAAAAGATGGAATGCAGCATGTGGGCAAGCTGATATGCAGCAATTTGGGTGCAAGAATGGATTCGGAACCAAAACGTTGGAGAATTCTAGGTAAACTTGCATTTGTTTATCTCTGTGTCCTTTGCATTTGTTTATCTCTTTGTCCTTTGCATTTGTTTATCTCTTGTCCTTTTCAGCTTGCATCTTACAGTTGATTGCTTCTCATTAAATTTGGATTTAGTATTTCTATATATTTTTTATAATGAAAGAAAAGAATTTAGAGACCCAGCTCAGGTTAGCTGAGAGTTAAGGACTAGGCTTCTGACCATGGGATCCATGAGTCATAGATTCAACTACTCCTAGTAGGTTCAAATTTTAATTCTGGCCCATGCTGTTGGGGTTGTTGTCAGAATTACCTATAGGCATACAACCAATTTGTAGGTGACTCATGCCCTCTTTATCATCATAGTAGTAGGCCTCTGTATTTTCAATCATAGTTACAAGATCTCCCAGTGAAATGGGTCCTCCGCATGCAGCTGATATCCTCTATGATTTTGGTACTGGTTTGGAAGTTGTTTCTCCATTGTGCCCGAACCTTTTCCTTCAAATGGCTGGGCTTGGCAATTTTGCAAAGGTACATATACCCACCATTCCTTTTCATTTTAAAATGCCAAAAAGTTGTTACTCTCCTGTTTCTTGTTGAAACTATTGATCACTATTAGGTGGATGGAGAACATCTGTTTTTTCCCCTTCACGATTTCTTACATCTGTGTTAGATGTTTTGTTCACTAGCTTTGAAATTGATAGGGAATGGCAGTTGTTGCAGCAAGAGCAACAAGATTGCCAATATATTCTTCATTTGCCAAAGAAGGAAATCTCAGTGACCTTTTTGCGAAAGGAGAGGCCATATCAACTCTTTTCAATGTTTTTGGATTGGGAGCAGGGATTCAATTAGCATCCACTATTTGCTCATCAGTGCAAGGGAAGGTATAATTTACCTACTTTGATTACTATTTCTTTAATATTTCAGTCTATTCTTGCTTATTTTATCTTTGTATAAATTGCAAAGGGACTGTACAAGTAGTCATTTCCAACTTGTGTGTGTTGTGCCCAAACATACTAAAATTATTATTAATGTAACTCTTTCCGTGTCTATAGTAGTGAGAAGGGGGAGGCTATTTGGCCTCTTCATTTATAAATTCTAGTTATTTTAAACCTAAGACTGCAAATTCTTTTCAGGAATTACAATTGCTCCTGTAATTAGCTGTGTTTGTGATATGATGCTGATTTGATATGATGCCAATTAGTTATGCTAGAAATATCCCTGACTTAGCTTTTCTACCTCTATGCAGTAGGTCAATAGGAACCAAATAAGCTAGACTGGGGTAAAGTATTGGAATAGATTAACATCCAAGCAAGGAGGATGATTAGGGATGATGATTGTTTTGGTGGCCAACATGTACTGCCCCTACCGTAACCATTTTCCATCACGATTTTATAAAAAATAAAATTTTGGAAAATTTTAATTGAACTAAAATTTGGTGAAATGCAAGAAATCAATTTTCAGAAAATTGACGCAAACAATGAAAATAATATCAAGCACTACAAAATATAAAAAAGTGAGGAATAGGGAGGGAGACAAATTTTGTAGTCGGACGTCCCATTCCAGCACCTAAGTTACCTTGATAACCTCTTGAATTTCCACTACTATGGTTGACTTTGCAGGCATCAATCAAGCCTACACAGTGTTTTTGCGGGCATACCACCAACCTTGCTTTTGAGACACCCACAAAAGACCTTAAGGCTCGCTATTTTTCCTGGCTAAACACAAATGTGACACTTTCCTTTTGGTTTATATCCAATAAACTTTCGTTTACAATGAAGAAGGCAAATCATTAAATTCAAGATTAGTTTATTTGCATTTAAGCTCAGGTGAACACTTGAAGATGAGAGTAAGAGAGCACTTGTGTCATTGATCTTCTAGATGCTTGGATCTTGTTGTTTTTTAAGTACTTAAGCGAAGTCATTTTATGGAGCAACCAAGCAAGAATAGATTCCATTTGAGAGAAGGATCTATTAAAATGTTGGGGAGTGAACTTATAGATGAGAGAGAATAATTCTTTTTGAATAATGAGTATACTGGCCAAAAGTTAGACTCTCTGCACCCTCGTCAGACCTTCAGAATCTACTCCTTTTTCGAGAGTTGACTTCTAATTCATCATAAGCCAGCTTCATCAGAGGAGAATCGACTTTACACTATTGGCCAGTCAACTTTCATTTTGGGCTAGTTGACTTGCACTTTAGGCCAGCTCTTAGGAATGATTGCATGATTCCAGTCAGCCTACATATCGGGCCAATATCATGAATTGTAAACCATTTAAAAACCATCTTAAAATTTTTAACAAAAGCATTAAGTTTTGTTATCATTAAAAGTAAAAAAAGTGCCAACATTATTTATTTGTAAGGAACATTAAAATTGAAAAATTGCTTAAAGGAGTGGCACACATATTCGCATACAAGTTGAGAACATAAACTAAAATTTGATGTTATTTACATTAAAATAATTACTACCATATATGGTTTTTAATTTTTTAAGATAAGATTTACATTATCAAACCTTGTTGATTGCAAATTAATAATACTCACTTTAATATTCTCAATTTTAATGATGAAGAATAGTGTTGAGGCTTAATGTCATTACAAATGATTTTTTTTTAAAATTACAACTCTATTACAATCAACAAATTCTTAAATCTTGAAAACCTTTGTATGGTAAATGAAAGACAAAATTTTTATCATCAAATCCACTACTTGTAAAATTCAAATTGTAAGTTATTGTAATGAAATATAACAACACTATTAAAAATCATTACAATTAATCAGCTTATCCTCATTATCAAAATATTGCATCCAAGTTTTAGTAAAAAAGTTGATCTAGATATAAATTTTTTTCCCTAATATGAGATTTTTTTTTTTTTTTAGAAAAGGTAGATGTAAGTTGAGTGTGGACAAGTGGATAAAAATGATCTTGAATAAATTTCATGTCCATTATCTGACCAATTAGCAGGTACACGACTACTTGCAAGTATGCGTACCAGTTCACATGTCTAAGGGCATGTTGAGAATTGAATATTCATTTTTAGGTAAAATTTTTTATTGAACTAAATACAAAATATGATTTTCTTATGAAAATTTTGATGCAAAACAAGTGCA